>JAXIVJ010008887.1:30000-53487 GCA_036785665.1 Chirona hameri | reverse complement strand
TGGGCGGAGCGAACAACGTCTCTGAAAAGAAAATGACACAAGTAGAAACGTTTGTTCCCCTGATTTATTACCGGAAGAACAAATATGCAAAAATGGCGGTAAAAATGAACCTCGCAAAACGATATCTGTTAATCAAAACATTGGGTACAAAACATTGAGCAGCATTCCATGAACACATGAAGCTCCACGTCAACGGTTAAGCAGCACATCAGAGCTGACAAATGGATTAAGCTAACGCCTCTGTCCATGCTTCCTGACCCATCTGATTCGTGATGGACGGTAGGTGCTGTATGAAGGCTCCGAAGGGAGCCCCACTGAACATGCCTTCCAGAGGTAGCTGCCGCATACAGAGAAATGGTACACTGTGGCTGTCTGAACGGGTGCATGAGATGCTGTAGTTGCATCAACGTATCCCTCAGATGTATGTACCTACGTACAACGTTGTGCGGATATGTCTGTGTTCCTATAATGTGAATGTTTAAATGGGAATAACAACGTATAAGATGAGCTTTAGATATGTACTCGTATAGGTATTGCACCACTACCACCTACCTCACAAACAAGACTACGAACTCTTGGCGCCGGTGTTGAGCAATTCTTATAGCTATATGAACGTCGTGATCTCAAAATGAATCTATATTGAATTAGTGTCCACCTTCTACGTTGCTGTTTTGTGTTAAGCTCACGGCAGAATATGGGCGCCACATAATCACAGCAGAATGATTTCCGGCTGTGTCGGAAATTGCGCCCCCGCCCCCAATCCAAATAAAAGCAGTAGACAACAATATAAAATCATAATCCCCCCCCCCCCCCGTCATCGCTGGGCGCCATATAACCACAAGAGTTGCGGCACCCTAAAACCCAAATTCACCGCCACCACCAACACCCCGCTTCACAACTTTTCGTTTTTCGCCGCTGACCCCCTCTCCCCTCGCCCACTCAACATTTTTGTTTTACTGACAGAGCCCTCATGTGATGGTATAGTGAGTGCCCTCTTGAGGGCTTAGCCCTCCCCCCCCCCCCCCCCCCCCCCCCTTGACAAATTTATAATTACGCAACTGCTTGTGACTACCTTTGATGAGCGAAATTTGTGTCCCCCAAACAAACAAAAAACTAGAAACCTAGATCCGCCACTGGTTGTGGCGCTCTAGACTATACGCCACCAACAACACCAGCACGCAATAATTGTGTTCACTGTTTAACACTGTACTGGTGTGTGCAATGTGTATATAGCTTGACGAATGTGTGACAATATGTACCCATACTACTGCAAGTTCTGATGTTTAAGCGCAAACACACAACCTTCCAATGCAAACTATGATTGTGTCACTGTCGAGCCTGCACCGCATGCTACAATATTTGTCCAGCGCCTACTTGTGTGAAGAGTCCAAGAGACGAACAGCCACATCATTGTTGAAGGGCTGCATTGTGTGGCTTTGTATCCCGTGTTCGTAGCGTCTTCTGCATGCAGGAGTAAGCTCGTGCCTTTCTCTTTAACCCCAACAGGAGGTGGAATCCCCCCCTCATGTTTTTCGCAGATATCTCCCGAACTCCTAAGACCAGACACATGCAATTTTGAGACTTTTCCTAGAATTAAATTCAGCAATGGGAGTCAAAATTTTGCGTTCTTAACCTGAACAGAAGCGGTTCCAGGGCACGTTTTTGGGAGGGTTCTGCGGCGACATTTGGCGATAATACGGAAATGCGATCTTCACGGTTTCTTCATAACTGCCTCAAGTATGAAGGAGTTACATCGGTTTACGGTGATTGCAACAAGTGCAAATTAGTTGATGTTAATGAAATATCATAAAAATTGCATGGCAGAGGCGGTTTCAGGGGCTTGTAAAGGGGGGGGGGGGGGTTCCAGGAAGTATTAAATGCTTGGCGGGAAGAAAATAGAGCGATGAAAGGGGCATTATAGCTATCAAGATGTAAATGATAACTTCTCCTTCCATTATTTGCATAACTTAATACATATAGAGTTGCAGGGGCGTGTTCAAGCACATGAAAGGGGTGACTGGCATGGTGATGACGATATGCTAGCGATTCGGCGCAATAGACGGTTAGTTTGTAATGATATATGCACATATGAGGCCCGAAGAGGAAATTAAGTCATTTTTTGCAGAGGTGCGCTCAGGAATGGAAGAAAGGGGGGTCATATTATTGCAAGGAAAGTACGATGCATGGGCTTACAATGACATAACATACTACACTTTTCGGATGAAACCTGCACCACAGGGTACTCTACGAACGATTATAAGATAATAGGCGAGTCCAGGTAGGGTAAAAAGGGGAGTAAGCAATGCTAATTGAAGTTGTATGTGAAATAGTCACTGTTGACTAGTTAGTATCATAATAGCGGATACTATACCTATAAAAAGGTCTTGCACCTCCCCAGTTTGGATCCTGGATACGTCTATGATGAAGTACAACATGCAAAAAATAACTATCTACGATCAGTAACTTATTTATAGTGCTGGGTAGCAACTTGCCTGCGGTTACCATTTATTTCCTATTTGACCTCCCTTTTTCACTAACTTGGTACCGCCTATGGCAACAATATGTTTAATAACTGTTTTGTCTAATGTCACAATAACACACCATTTCATTAATACAAAAACAACATAAAAAAAAATGTATTACGCATTTACTTCACCCCCATATTGAGTGACCTGCACACGCCTATTGTTTTTGAATTTTCCAAAGTCACCGCCACATATTAGTTTCCTATTCATTCTCTATCGATTCCCATTAGTTGCATACAAATCGGTTGATAAACATGACAGCTGTGTTGGATCACAAATACCTCTAACATTTGTAGTTTTGGCCCCCTGTTGCCCCCTATCAAACATTTTGGATTTATTATTTTTTAGAAATGTAGATCGTGTTTGAGGGAAATAATATGCCGTTTTTTTTCAGACAGGTAAATCTCGAGATCTCCGGGGAGCGGAATCCGCCCCCCCCCCCCCCCCCCCTCCACCCTGTTACAAATAGGGTTAGCCAGGAGCCTGTTACAAATAGGGTTATGTGAGCACGGGGCGAAGTGATCTATGTCTACCTCAGACAGGATACGCGTTACGTTTCACCCATCAATGACTTTCGGCAATCATATTCACGTGGCTGTCCGTTCTATTTTACACACAACTTTACACAACACGGTTGTACACGTGTTTGGTAACCAAGACGTCAATATGGCGAGGACAATAGAAAACAACCGATACACCTTTTATGGTATGGAGGGTGCACGTGGAAAATAGTTCAGACCGTGTTTCCCGAGCCGTACAATAACCGAGGACATTGACCTCTTCGTCCTTCGCTCTCGGAGTGCACATTGCCAAACAGTCCTTATTACAGGTACCGCAGTGAATTCTATTACGCCAATCTCATTCTTATTCACCTCACAATTCCTGCTGAAACCCGAACCCCATCAGCAACGCGCCGATCCGCCGTTCTGCCTTCCAGTACACCTTGCTGACTCCGTGCTGACCGAACTGCGCCAAGCTGACCCACTCAGTTATCTCTCTTGCATACAAGCTGACCTCTTGCGGACTTGCAGATTAGCTCTCTTGCAGACAAGCTGACTCACTCGGTGATCTCTCTTGCATAACACTGGTGCTGTGTCTGCTCTGTTTGCAGCGGAGAGCGGCTGTCGCATCAACGGTCAGATGTACGCACCAGGTCAGAGCTGGGCACCCACCCGATTGTCGGCGAGGCACCTGTGTTAAGTTCGGTCACAACTACTACGTCTCAGAGGACAGGTGAGCTAACATGACACGTGCACTCGGATGTGGCTCAGAGGACAGGTGAGCTCAGAGGACACTTGAGCTCAGATGACAGGTGAGCTGAGAGGGCAGGTGAGTTAAGAAGACAGAGCTCAGAGAACAGGTGAGCTAAGAGGACACGTGAGCTCAGAATACTAGTGATCTCAGAGTACATGTGAGCTCAGAGGTCAGCTGAGCTCGGATAACAGTTTAGCTAAGAGAACAGGTCAGCTCAGAGAACAGGTGAGCTAAGAGAACAGGTGATCTAAGAGAACATGTGAGCTAATAGAACAGGTGAGCTAAGAGAACAGGTGAGCTAAGATAGCAGGTGAGCTAAGATAACAGGTGAGCTAAGAGAACATGTGAGCTAGGAGAACATGTGAGCTAATATAACAGGTGAGCTAAGATAACAGGTGAGCTAAGATAACAGGTGAGCTAAGATAACATGTGAGCTTAGGGGACTGGTGAGCTCAGAACGGTGAGCCCAGAATACAGGTGAAGTCAGAAGACAGGTGAGCTAAGAGGACTGGTGTACTCGGAGAACAGGTGAGCTCAGATGACAGGTGAGCTCAGAGTCAGGTGAGCTCAGAGGACAGATAAGCTCAGAGGACATGTTAGCTCAGAGGACAGGTGATCTAAGAGAACAGGTAAGCTTAGTGGACTGGTGAGCTCAGAAAACAGGTGAGCTCAGAGGACAGGTGAGCTCAGAATACAGGTGAGGTCAGAAGACAGGTGAGCTCGATTTCTGCTAGGAGACGGCCTTTTTCTGTTTTCTTTTTGTGTTCTCTTCTCATTGTCACTTGAGATATATATTTTTGACAAACTATACGTACAATGCAAAGCCATCTAACCTGAAACTGAAAGCAGCCAAGTTGCCACCCATGCAGCAATATATATGCTGCACAATGGATGCAGCTATTGGTTTCTGCATATGTATACGTTAAAACAGCTGCTGAGCATAAGAACATAACAGCAAGCAAAGCACTCAGAGCCTAAATGTTGTATTCTACCAGCCTGTTCAGGGGATTAATTGTGTTCATTTCAGGTGTTCGGTTAAATACCACAACGCTAACTACGCCTGTGTCATCTACCAAGACAAAGACCGGCCATACCCCGACTGCTGCCCCTACTACCGATGCAACCCGGAGAACTGACAGGCCACCGTCAATGTGCCATTCTCAGCGACAGTGCAGCCTCAACGCGCAGCTGGGATCGCTTTGAGCGCCGGATATTTTGCCACAGGCTTCACCTACAGGGACCTGGAGATCTGCAGGGTTTTACTGTGTCGCATTGCAGAAGAAATATGTCGTTGTAAGTTATTGATGTGAACTGTGCAGCCATATGTGAAACACGTAATAACGTTGTGAATGATACGTTATCATATAATATATAATGACTTAATAAGTTTAGTTAGAAGTTGTGCATAACTAATATGTATTTGTATTTGTATTTCGTTTAAAGAACACTCCACATCAGCAGTGGCTTTGCAGGCTCCGAGTCATGTGCAGGGTGCCAGAGCAGTGTTCGTCACGGGCCCACCAACCCCCAGCCCAGCCCGGCCCAGGCCCATGAACACCAAGCCCAGTCCCAGACCAGGCCCGGCCAAATTGATAATATTGAGGCCCAGTCCCAGTCCGGTCCGTTCAGATTGAGCATATAAATATTTTCACAAAATTTGCAATCACTATCCTAGCATATTTACTTGTATACTATAAATGTGAAACAATGAACCAACTATGCTAACCAAAAATAAAAAAAAAGCCACAGCCACAGCAACAGTGTGTTGCTGTGGAAGTGAACTGCTGGTTGAATTTTTTTCAGCTCTGACCTGAGCTTCAACATTCTCAGCCCAGGCCCGTCCAGAGCCCGATGATTTCCTTAAAATTGAGGCCCAGCCCAGGCCCGGCCAAGGCCCGGCCCATGGCCCATAGGGCCGGCCCGTGACGAACTCTGTTCCAGAGTCAAAAATGAAAGCTAGCGTAGGCTACACAAACATACACATCTGCGTACACACGCACGCGCACACACACTGAGACACACATCTGCCGTTTCAATGCTTGTTGAAAACGCTGCCCGCTGAGAGTAACCAGATCGGATGACAGCTGGTTGTGCAGCGCCGGCGCTCTCGAGCAGAAGCGCCGTCTCCCGACCTCGGTTCTGGACCGAGGTACGTGGAGCAGACCGTCCTGCCTGGTTGTGCGTTGCCGTATGTCCGAGTTCAAACGGAGGACGGTTGCTAGGGAGTCGGGTTCTCCACTCTGGAGCACCTTGTGGGTCTGGCAGAGTGTTGAAAAGTCCGCAAGCTGCTGGGCTTCCAGCCAGCCCAGTCTCTCTCGCAGGTCCGTAACATGATCAAATTTGTGTCCTACCAAAGATAACTTTGGCAACGAAGTTCAAGACTTTCTGTATTTTAGCTATGTTCTTTTTTGAGCCGTTGCCATAAACTGATATGCAGTAACGGACCTGCGAGAGAACCAGGGCTGTTACAAGTGAGGTGATTACACCCTGGGGCACCACGTGACGAACGTGTGACAGATCCAGAAGTGTTCCAGTGCAGCGGCGGCTGACGGCACCCACGTGGCTGTCCCATGTCAGGTTTTTGTCGAAAATTATGCCCAGATTTTTTACCTCGTTACAAGGGACGAGGTTTGTGTCACGAAAGGCGACTTCAAAGTTTGGAAGGTTGCGCAAATTTTGGCGGTTTCCGAAAACAATTAGTTTTGTTTTGTTCGCGTTGACCTTGAGGGCGTTCGCGCAGAACCATTGGGCCAAAGATGCCAGCGAGTTTTCCATGCTGGAGATGAGCGCTGGGAGTTCGCTCTTTTTGCCAGAGACCAGCACCTGGGTATCGTCAGCGTACTGCAGCACCTTGGCGTCGGCGGCGAGCAGTGAAAGGTCGTTTGCAAACATGGAGAACAGTAGCGGCCCGAGAGCTGAGCCCTGGAACACTCCCATGGTGTTCGGGAGCGGGGGCGAGACTCGATCAGTGCCACCACTGTCACGCAGAGACACACTGCGTGTGGCCGCGGAGATACGCCTCAAACCATTCCGCGTCAACACCGTACAAGCTCAGCTTGCTAAGAAGTATGCTGTGATCAATAACGTGCTGAGATCTATCAAGCAGAGAAGTGAGATCTCCCCGCTGTCGGCGGCAGTGAGAATGAGGTCGGAGACAGTCACCAGCGCGGTTTCCGTCGAGTGGTGTGGACGGAAGCCGTGCTGGTTGGGAGACAGGAGGTTGTTTGAAGAGAGGTAATGATAGAGCTGTCGTTAAACGACTCGCTGCACGACCTTGGAAATGATAGGAATGATAGATCAAAATCATGGCATATGTCAAAAGCATGGTATATACATAACTAATAAAATGATAATGTGAAATGAATAGCCGTTTTCACGAAGGATTTTGCGTTTGGGGCGATTGGGGCGTTTGGGGTAAATGGGTCTATAGCTTGTAAGAACACGGCTTTTTCCGGTGATTTTTGGTATCAATCACAATTTTATGAATTAATGTAGAAGTGTATGCTCTTACAATGCAATATTTACCGTTAGTTTGCTTGGAATATTCACATTCATGAGCAAATCTGGCAATTTTGGGTTGTGTTAGTTCCTTCTACAAAACATACCAAAAACGCCCCAAAAGAGGCTAAAAAAGTATACCTACCTAATAGATAATCAGCTTTGATTAAATACAATACGCAATTGACAGTTAGTTAGGGCAAAACTGAAGATATTAATGGCAAAGAAATATATCATTATGATGAAAAACGCTATCAAATGTCAAAAACATAGACAGACCTTAATTCAACGTCTCTCCGTCCCGCTGAGATCGTCCAATTTAGAGCGGTAACTTCGTTGGTTTCCGAAAACCGGAACAATCCTTACGCAGTTTGAATCACACCACATTTTTGTATTTGATTAATTGATTAATTGGCGAATCTCACAAAAAGCTGAAAAGACCTAAGAAAAGTAACTTATAAACCCATGAAACATGCGGGCTTTCTGCAGCCACTGGAACTGAAAACTCAAAAATGGCTGCTCTAGATTGAACGGACGCCATTGCTGAGCGCAGACCACGGCTCTGCGCATGCGCAACGTGACGTCAGGCGACCGGCTGGCTGGTCGCTATGGTGACCAGCCGGCCGGCGCCGGAGCCACGTGTGCAACGTGACGTCAGGCGACCGGCCGTCCCGTCGCCATGGTGACCGGGTGGCGGCGCCTGCGCAGAGCCAGCGCAGAGCCAGCGCAGAGCCAGAGCCAGCATTCCCGGCATCTTACAACAAATGATCAAAACGAAATAGTTAATTATCATTAATCCTTGCTTTCAAAAGTGAATATGACTGAAAATATGAATGGACTAATTCATCTAGTTTTCATTGAAATAAGCCATTATTCCTGAAAACCATGTCGTTGCGAGATATGACCATTTCCCGAACCAGCCACTTCCGGGATTCGAGCAAGATGGCGTCGCACAAACACCCCAGCCGTTTGGCAACACCAGAGCTAGTTTAAGATGAAATTGTTAATTTTAAGTAAACTATGGTGTTATCATTAAAATGGAATTTCCAGAAAAATGCATTAATTCATAAAGTTATGATTGATACCAAAAATCACCTGGAAAAGCCGTGTTCTTTCGAGCTATAGACCCATTTGCCCCAAACGCCCCAATCGCCCCAATCGCCCCAAACGCCCCAAACGCCCCAAACGCCCCAAACGCCCCATACGCCCCAAACGCCCCAATCGCCCCAAACGCAAAATCCTTCGTGAAAACTGCTAATTATTACTGTCGTTCAAAATTGTGCATAACTAATACGATGTGTGGTGTAATTCAATTAACCCGCGAGTTACTGGGGTATATTTCATAACGCGACCTACTGGGAGGGGGGGGGACTATTTGTTGCCCCCCTCGGATCTCCGGAACCACTGGACTTAATATAAAAATTAAAACGGCATTCGATAGCCCTGGGAAATTTATCGAGGGAAACATAATATTGTGGACATCAGGGTCACCGATGACGTCTCAGGTCAGGTCAAGAACAAAATGTTTGCCCGTGTCAAAAGGTCTCGATGGATGGAATTGTCGCTCAAAATTGCGATATTAAACGCATAAGCTGTCGATAAATCGGTATGATTCGTGTATCTGACACTTCTAAGTACCTTTCTAAGCTGTTTATGACCTTGGGTCAGGTCAAGGTCATCCGAGGTCACGAGGTCAAACTGCAGATTACGGTCATTAGGCGTTGTAACACATGTTTATGGGTTGTTTTTACGTCTAGAACGAGAAAAAATGACTTAAGAACATTGTTTGTTCCATATAAATAGAAGTAAAAAACAAAAATGGAAAAGTGTGTTTTATGCATAGTAATGCTGTGAGAGGTGGTCGATTTTTGTCATTTAAAGGTCATAACTCTCAGTCATTTTTGAAGATATCGACTTCAAGTTTGGTACACATATTCACCGCACAAGCCTCAATCACATATATTCCGGTTTTTTGATAATTCTGATGTTTTCTTGAAAATTTTGTAAAAACAAAAACAAATGTATTTGGATTTCTCAAAAATTATAATTAAAAAAAACAAAAAAATCCGAGATCGCAGTTTCATAGTTCGTTCTGTCGTCAGTAATTTTATGTAAAACAATTGAGTTTATCTTAAACATCATACCTATGACAGCGTTTTCCGCAAATCATTATTTTGCAACAAAAACCGAAGAACATGACGTCACTCTGACGTCATTCCTGGTTGACCTATCAGAGCCTCATATTTTTCCTTTTGCCAACATATGTAGAATTAATGTGAAAGACGGTACCGTAAGTTTAGTGACAGTACCGGTGTTCGTTTAGGAGTTATTGCAAAATAACGGGAGGAGGGTCAAAACAAATAGCCACCCCCAGTAAGTCGCGGGTTAATTGATAGTAGACATAATCCGGAATGGTTCCATGCCGAAATACAAAAACAACAATACATAAACCAGACAGAATATTCATCTAAGCCGTTTTCACGAAGGATTTTGCGTCTGGGGTGTTTGGGGCGTTTGGGGCGATTGGGGCGATTGGGGCGATTGGGGCGTTTTGGGTAAATGGGTCTAGCTCGTAAGAACACGGCTTTTCCCGGTGATTTTTTTTATATCAATCGCAACTTTATGAATTAATGCATTTTTCTGGAAATTATATTGTAATGATAGCACCATAGTTCACTTAAAATTAACAATTCCATCTTAAACTAGCTCTGGTGATGCTAGATGGCTGTGGTGGTTTGGGGCGTTTGGTGAGACTCCATCCTGCTCGAATCCCGGATGTGCGGGGTTCGGGAAATGGTCATATTTTGCAACGACATGAGTTTCAGGAATAATAGCTTATTCCAATGAAAACTAGATGAATTAATCCATTCATATTTTCAGTCATATTCACTTTTGATAGCAAGGATTAATGATAATTAGCAATTTCGTTTCAATAATTTGTTGTAAGATGACGAGAATGCTGGCTCCGGCTCTGCTCTGGCTCCGCGCAGGCGCCGCCGCCCGGTAACCATGGCGACCACGTGGCTCCGGCGCCAGCCGGCCCGTCACCATGGCGACGGGCCAGCTGGTCGCCTGACGTCACGTTGCGCATGTGCAGAGCCGTGGTCTGCGCCCAGCCATGCCGTCCGTTCGATCTAGAGCAGCCATTTTTGTAAAGACATAAAGACATAAAAGAAAAGTGCATAAGACATAAATTTTTTGTAAAGACATAAAGACATAAAAAAAAAGACATAAAAGAAAAAATATGAGGCTTCAAAGAGCCTCTTGGACCCATCCGAGGTTGCACCCCCCCCCCCCCTCCACCAGTCTCGCCCCTTCAAATCACCTTACTCTACCTGCATAAAAGAAGGCTAATCCCACGAGTATTTATGAACTAATCCCTTCTCTGTAAAGTATTTATCTAATCTAATTTTGAAGGAAGCAAGTGTCACTGCATCAGCGACATCCCCTGGTAGCATATTCCAATGTCCTACAACCCTTCTACTGAAAAATGACTGTCGTAGCCTAGTCCTACTTTGTTTCATAATGAGTTTATGCTGATGACCTCTACCTCGATTTTCCCTATTGAACTCAAACATACCCTTTAAATATCCAGAATGCTGACTATTTGCAAATTTGAAGACTTCAATTAGATCTCCTCTTAGCCTTCTATATCTAAGTGAAAACATACCCAATTTCTTTAATCTATCTTCATAAGGTAAACTACCAAGACAATTAACCATTTTTGTTGCCCTTTTTTGAACTCTTTCTAACAACCAGCAATCTTTCTCATATGTTGGAGACCAGGCTTGTACACAATACTCCAAATGTGGTCTAACGTATGCACAATACAGTTTTGTTATTACCTTTTCACTCTTGTAGGAAACATTTCTGTTAATGGCCCCTAGCATTCTAAGTGCCTTTTTCCTAGCTTCTACAACCTGGTCTGACGCTGATAGTCTATTGTTTACCACGACACCTAAATCTCTTTCCTTTTCAATCTGCTCCATTTTCTGCCCACCCATGTCATACCTATGTTTACTGCTAACCCGTCCAGCGTGCATAATCTTACATTTACTCAAATTGAATTTCATCTGCCATGCTTCAGACCACTCAACTAGCTTGTCCAGATCTGATTGAAAAACATCCTGATCATGTTTTCCTCTAATAATCCTGACAACTTTGAGATCGTCTGCAAATTTCAAGACTTTGCTGTCTATACTGTTCTCAATTGCATTCACAAATATTATAAAAAGCAATGGGCCCAGGACTGGGCCCTGTGGAACCCCACTGAGAACCTCCTTCCATTGTGATTGGCACCCATTCAATATAACCCTTTGCTGGCGTCCTGAAAGCCACGTTTCTATCCAATCCAGAATCTTGCCCCTGATCCCATGCATTTTAAGTTGCAACCCCAGTCTTGTATGGGGGACTTTGTCAAATGCTTTACTGAAATCAAGAAAAGCTACATCTAGCTGTTTACCCTGATCAAAGCTATCTGTTGCAACATCCAAAAACTCCAGAAGATTAGTTAAACAAGAACGGCCCTTCCTAAAGCCATGCTGTGTATCCTTGATGAGTTCATTTTGCTCCAAGAATTCAACAATCTTATCTTTGATGATTGATTCAAGCACCTTGCAGACTAATGAGGTCAGACTAACCGGTCTATAGTTTTCCTCTTTACTTCTATCTCCCTTTTTATGAATAGGAACAACATTTGCTCTTTTCCAATCAAGTGGAATTTTACTATCTGCGAGTGATTTAGAAAATATTATGGCTAATGGAACCGACAACTCCCTTTCAGATTCTCTTAAAAGTCTAGCATGGATTTCATCAGGTCCTTCTGCCTTGTTAGGCCTTACTTTCTTTAGATATTCTAGAACAAGTTCACTACTTATGCCACCTAGCTCTCCTATAGTCTCCTCTGTCTCTGGCTCAGGCTGAAGTGCTGCAATACTACTCTGGTCCTCGATAGTAAAGACAGATTGAAACTGATCATTAAGCACTTCAACCATTTCACTGTCCTTGCTAACTAACACATCATCTACCTTAAATGGACCTATATTTTTGGAAACTGTACTGAACTTATAAAAACTGAAGAACTTCTTACTATCTGCATTACAATGTCTAGCTAAATCAAGTTCCTTTGCCCTTTTAGCTGCTCTGACCTTTTTCTTAACTGAATTTTTTGCATTCTGGTAGGCCTTCTGATTTATATCTAGTGAAGATCCCTTCAAAATGCCAAATGCACTTCTTTTAGCTTGTATAGCACTCCTTACTTCTGGGGTAAGCCAAACTGGTTTGCCCTTGGTTCTGTTACGGTTGTGCCTGAGGGGTATATGCCGATTCTGAATTTGGCTTAATCTAGCTTTGAAAACATTCCAGGCCTCTCATGCATCTAAACCTGCCAACTCAACGTTCCATTTTTTTTTGTGCGAGGTCATTTCTAATACCATCAAAATCAGCCCGTGTGTTGTGTTTTCAGTACCAGTGGCTGCAGAAAGCCCGCATGTTTCATGGGTTTATAAGTGCTTTTTCTGAGGTTCTTTCATCTTTTTATGAGATTCATCAATTAATCAGTTGATCAAATCAAGAACAGCTTAAATAAATGAGTAAGGATTGTTGCGGTTTTCAGAAACCAACGAAGTTACCGCTCTAAATTAGACGATCTCAGCGGGACGGAGCGACGATGAATTAAAGCCTGCCTATGCTTTTGACATTTGATTGCATTTGTCATCATAATATTATTCTTTGTCATTAATATCTTCAATTTTGCCCCAACTAAGCGTCAATTGCGTATTTTATTTAATCAAAGCTGATTATCTAGTATACTTGTTAGCCTCTTTTGGGGCGTTTTCGGTATATTTTGTAGAAGGAACTAACGCAACCCAAAATTGTCAGATTTGCTCAATAATTTGAATATTCAAAACAAACTAACAGGAAATATTGAATTACAAGGGCATATACTTATACATTAATTCATAAAATTGCGATTGAGACCAAAAAACACCGGGAAAAGCCGTGTTCTTACGAGCTATAGACCCATTTACCCCAAACGCCCCAATCGACCCAAACGCCCCAAACGCCTCAAACGCCCCAATCGCCCGAAACGCAAAATCCTTCGTAAAAACGGCTATTAGCACAAGAACAGAAATTATAGGGTGTTTCATAATGAATGTCAATTTTACAATTGTTATTATTCACAGATCAAATATTTTGTATTTGTGTGTTTGTTGGACTACTACACTTCTAAACATATGGAAATTTGCATTTTTTCAAGTCGGATTTCACTACCTAGCAAAACGGTTCAACGATAGCACACCGAAGTTCAATGCACTTTCAATGGCTTTTCAACAGAGATAGCGCGTGGCCCGGGTCGCTTCTTCGGGGTCTTCGGAGTTAGCCAACTCTTGTGCAGCCTTCAACCGATCCAGGCTTAACAGGATGACTTTCTTAACTCCGCCAGCGTCACGGACAACAAAACCAGTAGCCTAGTGATGACAGACATGGGCTTCTAGTGGTCCACAGCCAGTCAGTCAGACAACAAATCTCTTGCCTGCAGAGCTTCAGCCAGGTTCCAGATGGGTTTGATGGTTGAACTTTGGCCTCATTGGTTACGAATCCTTGGACGAACTTCTCAAATGCATTGGCGTTTCTCACAAAATTTATTAATTGAAAAATCATCCACGTCTACTAATAGCAGCATATGGCGTATTTTGCTATTGGATGCGGGAAGGGGAGCCTGGCATTTTCAACCCTCAGCTCTCACTGTCTGTGTGAAGACACGTGTAGGAACTCAAAATGTCCAACAATTTCCAGCAATATTTATAAATTTGCACGTGTTCCGCATATTTGTACTATATGTACTTTCGATTTTAAAATTAACATTCTTTATGAAACATATGTAGCATATGTAGATCGAGAGCAAGAGAAATGGAGAGAGGTGAGATTCAGGGAGAGGGGGGAGAGTGAGAAAGAACGGAAAAGAAATACATTAATAAGATGAAGCAGATAAGAAGATGGAATTAAGACAGAGAAAATTAAACGTCAAAAACATGGACCAGGAAAAGGACAGGTGAAGGACACTGAAGAAGTCAAGTGTCACTAGCATGACTTTGTATTCTGTTCGAAATAGTACGTGTAATTATTAAATCATTGGACTCACTTTCTGAATATACTTCAATTTGTGTTACAACTTTCCATCTCGTGAGTCGTAACTTATAACTTAATTATAAGTTTAAAATTATTGTGTTCGGCTTGAGTATAATTAGATTGGTTGTAACAAACACCAATCCAAAAGCACCAAACTAAAGAAGAGGATTACACCAAATACCAAACGAAAAAAGTGGATTATGACTGCCTATCTAATTATTGAAAACATATCACAGGTTAGCATTAACCCACCGTTGACTGGGGGGGGGCGTTTAACGCCCCCCCCCCCCCTTATTAATTTTCGCAATAGCTAAAACAAACTAATAGGGCTATCAACCTGAAACTTCGTGTACCTTCTTATAGATCATGTTTACGTCTTGTGTGCAAAAATGAAGAAATTTCGTCGAAATTCTTTTGAGTTATAGCGAATGTAGTGACGTCACTTCACACAAGTTTTACACCAAAATCAGCCAAACTTTCACAGGTTTCACATCCGAGGTCATTCACTTGAGCTGGAAGGTCACCCGTTGACTTGCAACCTAAAAATCGCATAATGTTATATTCCTCTCATGACAGGCAACATGCTTGTTCTTACCGCATTGCTCTAAGTTGCTTGGTTTGGAAGTTAACAGAGTGCCCTGTCAGTAGGGCGAAGGTGAAAAAGCTCCCGTAGGGCGAGGGTTAAATTTGACCAGGTTAGGTCAATTAACCAAATTGACCTCAGGTCAAGGTCAAGTGGTGACCCAAGTATGTCATGTTGCATATGGAAAGACGTACCTTGGCGAGACAAACACATTGGTGTCGGTTTCACTTTTATACTGTTATTATCTCGAAAGTTATTGACATAAAACTGTTGGCGACCTCGGATGACCTTGGCTGACCCTGTAGGGGTCACTGAACAAAAATGGCATCTAGATCATCAATAATGATATAGTCCGACCCTGTAGCTCAGTGGGAGAGTGCCGGACTTCTGACCTCACCCGGTAGTGGCAGCCCAGGTTTGAGTCGCTTCGGCGCTCGCTATTTGCCCCTGACTGGGATGGCCTGTGGCCGGTAGCAGCGGTCGCACTCAAGGTCAGGTGACGTCAGAGGTCGGGGCGGACCGTGTCCAGGTATGTTGGGCACGTAAAACTTTCGCTTCTAAATTCTGCCGGACTCCAGGAATTGCTTGATCGGGTGGTGGGGTCAGGACCTGCGCAACAAGCTATGCTTAGCGCGGGGCCTGACCTCGGAAATCCATCCATTCAAAAACATTCGGGAAAAAAATTATTATAAAAAAATGACCTATTACAACATGATCCAGAAGGAATTAGACTGATATTTTACGTATCCTTGGAATAAAAAGCATTTTAAAATTTCCCCATTGACTTATAATGGGGAGGTCATGAAATTGACCCGACCTTAAGTCGCTGATATAAAAAAAAATCAAAGATAAACGAATTGTAGATATATATAACATTAGGAACTCCTGTAAGTGTAAAACCGATCATTCAAAAACTGTGACTATGGTACGACCACAAGTGTTTTTGGATGTGGGGTCACGAGATCTGGTCTGGTGACCTGACCTGAGATGACCGGAGGATTTTGTTTTTACATAATGTGGGCAATTGATGCCCGAACAGCTGTGCCAAAAACGGCGGCGCGCAGTGCCGCCCTTTTGGCGCTATCCTTGAAGAACCTGAGGGGGAGGTGTCTAAACATCCCCCCTCCAACACGGCGCGGGTTAATCTGCCGTTGCGACGGGTCGATTAATCACTTATATATTGCAATTTGCAGCAGTGCATATCATATCGTTATAAATAAATGTTGCTACAAACAGCCAAAATGCATTTAGGAAAAATTAAAATGGTAACTTTTGCTCCAACTTTTGGGCGGAAACATACATTTGCCCCCCCCCCATTTTTGTTGGGGGGGGGGGCAATTGCCCATTCCCCCCCCCCCCCTGGATCTGCCCCTGACTACATGCACTATGCAGAGAACGTAATTTATCACAACTAAACCTCAGTGAATGTCGGATCACAAAAATCAGTTATCTTTGAATTTTTCAATTATCACATCAATAAAACTCATGAATATTTATTAATCATGTGTATGTATTTGTTTATCATGTTGCATACAATAACGCACCACTCAAAACAGTATCGAAACTCCAACGTGAATGCGATTAAGGTTACTGGCTGCGGCTGAAAATCCGGATCGGGCACAAGTCTTCTGGCTTCTTTCTGAGGAACGCCTGAGGCGGTGCCCGACCCGCTAAGTGTGCTGCAGCAGTGCCGCGCCTCCGGTCGGCCAGCACGGCGTTCAGTGGTTGACGCAGTGGCTCGCCGGTCGGAGCATCTCTCGCGGGGCTCTGCTCGGCGCACCGCGGCCCTCTGAGGGCGGCTCCGGGATAGGCATTGGCCGATCCTACTGGCTTTTGGCCGGTCAAACACCGCCATGGTGCTGACAGCGGTGAGTAAGATCACTACCAGATCCAACCGTCCGTTTAAAGGGAAGTTTTCTTGGCCGAATAATATATTGTGCAGAAATATAATAAATAATATTATCAAATGTCGATATGATAATCACTATTATTTTTGAGAGGTTGGGTGTTGATAGATCAAAATTTGCAATCGGCAATAACCATCAGTTCGTTAATCTTTAGATTCATACAAACTGAATGAAGGTGCAAAAAAACATTATGGGTACTGAGAAAATATAACACAAAATTATTTTGCTCATAGACGGCATTCAATATTTCATAGATGTTCTCTAAATATTCATATTGCGCAGTTTTTCTCAATATTATCTTTTAGAGACTGGTGAGTAGAAAATCCAAAAACGCCCCTTGTTACTTTCGTCACAACTGTTTAGTCGGCAATAATGTTCTATGCACATCATTCACTATATGCTAACCATAGTGTCTGCAGCGTCCGACACCGATTTCATCCTTTGCTTCCTTTGGAAAGGTCTTCAGAGGCATGAAATAGGTACGAACGACAAAGAAGTCAGCCCCATGCAGCTGTCTGAAACGCCTGTATTTTGTGGTTGGCTGCAGCAAAACCGATATTCAATGATAACTATGGCCACATCTCTTTCTGTCAATATGTTGTCATTAATAACGCACTTCCACCTACAGATAAATCAACGATTTGGAATCCAATAAGCTTTATTTAAAGTCACAAATGGTTTAGAAACACAGTATATCTAATATTTTTGCATTTGTCTTCGATCCCGGTTTTGCAACGAATTAGTCAATTTGGCGTTTTCAATTTAAGACCAACATTATGACCGTTTTACCTCTACAGGACAACGACGCAAGCAATGTCTGCTCTTTGTAGACCAGCTCAGCACAATTTCTCGTCCTTTGTGTTAACAATATGTTTTGGGGTAAAACAAAGCAAATTCAAATAGTCATACTATGCATATGTATAGAATCCTTAACAATTTATTGAGAGCTGCCCGGAGCTTCCAATCTATTCCTAGTTGAAAAACTGCTAAAATAGTTTCGAAGTCAGCATTTTATATCCCAGTAGTCATTTTATATCCTAGTATTTTATATCCTAGTAGAAAGTCTATGAACAGGGAAAAATACATTAAAAGTGCCAATAAATGCATTTGAAATAAAGAACCCAAACAAACGTACTGCTATGGGTCATATAGTCAAGTCAAATGTGCCAATAAAGTATGTATTGACTACAGCGACTGCTTGGGTTAATTGGCGGATATGTCCACTGTTGTCCGATATCTATCTTCTTACTAGCATTTCACATATTTCATTAGTCTGCATTTTCAAAGCTAACAAATATTAGTTTAGTTTGACGCGGAAGTTACGTTTTACCAACGGCACGAGCTCGATCATTCTATTGACTTCTTCACAGGAAACTGCAGTGCATCAAATGGGAGAACGTCGGCGATCTCTGCTCCTACATCAGACAACGCTAAACTGCAAATCCTTAACACAGTGCTTTTGAGACTTCAACAATTTTATGTGCACACTTTATGTAGTTTGGCTCTTAGTTGACGAAAGACCTCGCGGCCGCTCTGCCTCCGCTCGGTATCCATAGATGCAGATAAATCAGCATCAAGCTTGTTGCGCACAAAAATGAATTACTGTTAATTGTTAGCCCTGAAGAAGCCGCAAGGCGTAATATAGGTTAACTAATTCATCTTCTTTTAATTACAATAACATGAGCAAAGGCTACTTTTTCCATCTGAAAATGAATTATTATTAAAACCAGACAAGTTAACTCGCCCACTTGGAAATGACCCACTTTCATGGTGGATTTTTAAACTGATATTGCAGTTTTGTAGGCCATTCGAGACATCACTTTTTTATGCTCCGTTTGGTTGTAAGGACTCCCCTGCCGAATATATGTAATGTTTTATTCTGTTATTCAGCGCTGTGTCGAAAAGCTTCTTTAGGGGGTGGCACTTTAGTGACCCCCCTAAGATCTCAGAAAGTATGAGAGCTTGAACGATCAAACTTACCGGGTAGATAGGTGCTATGATGATCTACAATTTCAAAATTTCCATGACCTGTCAAAATCGTCAAGGTCAAACGAGGTCACGAAGGTCAAATCTGGGCAAATGTCACCATTTTGGGAATTTGATCTCTGTGACGTCACAGGTCACCAGCAATGTGTCCAAATTTGTTTCTGGGATGAACATTGACATTTTCTACCGAATGATGTTTGAATCATCCCGATCCGACTGTTGGTTCCGAAGATATCGCAATGTCTGCCCTTTCGGCAGAATATTTGCCTACCTCGATTCTGGCCGCCATCTTGGAATGAAAATCCATAGAACTCAAAAATATTTTTTTTATTTTTTTATTTTTTTAACGTCAAACGATCTGCTATTGAGTTGGCGTTAATGTCGTGTCAAAAAACATCGCCCTGATCCGCTTCATTTTCGAGCTATTCACGGAAAACATGTGGGGGGCACAAAAGTGCCCCTCCCCCCCCCCCCCCCCCCCCTCCACTGTGCGTGTTAAAAGCAGCCTTACTGGACCAGCGAGAGACCCTTCGGAAATGACAATATTATGCTGGTTATGTGAGAAATGATGGGATCATCAACACATTTGTACTTACTGCTTAAATAAATAACTAGGTCAGATAGATGGCGCCACCTATGTTACCGATGGCACAACAACTAGCTGATACGGTATTACCTGCGAACGGCGTCAATGTTTGTTCTCGCCTAATGCTGCTGAAACGTCACATTGCACTGCTGCTGTCACCTGATCATGACAGCCAGTCATTAAAAAGTTGAGGGAAATTCATGGTCAGTGTTAGCTTCATATCCACGACTGCAGTCTCCGCGTTTTCCAAAGTGTTCTGGTGTTCTGCTCTTATCTGCAAGTGCAGTCTCCCCTTATAAATCGGGCGGCCAGGCGCCAGATCAGGTGCACTGTGCCGCATGACATTCTGTCATAGGGCACAGTATACCCCTGCGGGCGTCTAATGACAGGTACATTTTTACACGGGGAAACTGCATCTGTACACAAGAGCACAACACTGCAATATTTTGAAACATGGGGAGACTGCAGTCAAGCATATGAAGCTAACACTTGTAACGAATTCCTTTCGCCGCTTTGGTGATAAATTTGGGCATGCAATAAATATGATAAATTTGGAGTTATGCAGGTGCGCGAGGGCATAGCTTACGTTGTTACCATCAGAGGCCAATTTCACAAATAATTTAGTAATTACAAATGTTGGCAATTACAAACGCAAGAAAATATTGCAAACCTCACAACAAGCTATTTCACAAACATTCACCACCTCTGAGTTAGCACAAATGGGAAAGCAGTTTGTAAACAAAAATGTTAGTAGGTAAGCAGAAAAGTATGCAATTCAGAAAGTTTGTATTAAAGCTTATGTTAATGAAAAATTATTTGGTTGTGAGAAGAAAAATTCCTTAACAAATATTTACATTGTGGTGTATTTTTTTAATTCAAAATATAATTAGTTATAGTGATAATTATATTTTAATTAACATTTTATCGGAATGCAAACTCGGACCGTAAAAATAAATATTGGTAAGCAGGATTTACACATTCACCGGGTGGTGGGGCGTAACAAACAAAACTACTCTCAAAAGAAAGATCGTTGAATTTTCTCGACCCTTTTTTCACCTAGCCTAGCCGATTTCCTACGGCGTAAAAGGTGAAGGTTCTCTGCATAAAACATCGTTGACCGCTGCATTTCTATCGCCATGCGGTTTCTCCACGCGGAGGGGCCCCTCACATCATAGCGCAATCGGTAAGGTGCACTGGACTTAGGTAAGGTGCGCTGGAAATGGAAAGCTGGAGATACCTGTTCAAATCTCTCGGGAAATAAATTTCGGCAGCTATACCTATGTATAAACTAAACCATTACCCAAAAACCTCGGCAACGTAACAACCTTACCAAGAAAATAACCTCAACAGCAAAACAACGTCAACTATCAATGCAGTTTCTGAAATTCAGAAGCTCTTACCCACTGGAATTACAAGTTTGTAATTACAAATATTGCCTCACTTCCGTCAACCTACGAGACATATAACATGTGTAATTGCAAACATTTATACAAACAATATCAATAACAATATAACAAACAAAGCAATAACAATATCAATAACAATATAAACAATATCTTTGTAAACTAGTTTGTAAATAGGAAATTGAGATGTACTGCCCTGAAGTTTTTTAAACCCAAATTGCAAACATGTGTACAAATTATTTGTAATAACGAAGAAATTCTGTGCAATTACAAACTTTTTGCTTTGTGAAATTGGCCTCTGTTGTTTCATTGCCAATCACGATTGCTTGTTCATAAACATTGTCTTTGTTATCGGTCAGTCCGACGCCGATCGAGATGAAAATGAGGATAACTGTGATGATAACAGTGATAGGGCAAATGTGGATAACTTCTTGAAAATCCTTACTTCATGATTTGCAACATAATACATTTATAAGAACGCGTTGCCGTCGGCATTGGCCTTTTCATGTGGCAGGAAGCAGGATGAGTAGTGGAATGTGAGAAAATTCGAACCACTTAACCCGCCATTGACTCGGGAGGGGGGGGGGCGTTTAACGCCCCTGATGAATGTTCGCAATAGCTGAAAAACTAATAGCGCTATCAACGTGAAACTTTGGGTTCCTTCTTATAAATCATTTTACGTCTTGTGTGCAAAGAAAAATCGTCGAAATTTGTTCGAGTTATAGCGAATTTGGTGACGTCACTACACACGAATTTTACACCAAAATCAGCTAAACTTTGCCATGCCGTACAAACGCCACATTTTAAGCAAAATGCAATAAAAAACGCATCAAAAATATCAAATTGCAACGGTTAAATACTGGCCGTCTCTGATTTTTTATTAGTTTTTTACCCCAAAAACTTTTTCAAAAAACTTTCTTCTTTTTGGGGGGAAATTATCACAAAATGAACATTTTCTTTAAAAAAATTACAAAAACGGAAGATTTATCAGGTAACCATACCTAGGCAACTACCATGCCAAATTTAAAACTGATATCTCCATTTTTGACTGACTTATGACATCTCAAGTATGGGTAACTTATGATGTCATATTTTGAAATTGCGTTTTTTGGCTTTTAATGACTAGATATAGACAAATAAATGCCTCTGCTGTATTCCAGAGACAAAACTGGTCTAGAAACATGCCTTTTTTGTCTAGATTTAACAATTAAAAATGTTGACCTTCGGTGACCTGAACTTGACATGAAATTGACATTTACTTCACGTAAATGAAGTCTGGTGGTAAAATGAATATCACTATCGAATTATACGTGGAAAATAACTCATAAAACATGTGTTACATGACTTTCGTAGATATTTTGAGCATAGTGACCTTTTGTGATCTTACCTTGACCTTGACCTTGGCCAACAATCTCACTTTAGCTCATGCGGGATATGTATCATACCTTTGGTAGCACTTTGGGCGAAACTGGTCGTAATCGAAGGCTTTGGATGGAAAGTATGGCCCATAAACTCAAATACGACGATTTTGACCTTTGACCTGATCGTGACCTGACATTTGACCTCACTTTGACAATTTTGATCCTGATTTATATTTGCCTCATTGAGAGCTATCGATTGACGCCTACGCCTTGCACGTCTCGCTGCGATCATTGGTTCGGAAAATAACCAGGGGAGGGGGGGGGGGCGTTTAACGCCCCCCCCCCATTCAGTCAATGACGTTCTGCTGAGACCCAGTCAATGCCGGGTTAAGCATTGAAAGCACCTGCCTTTGTTATTTTAATGCGTATTCCCTGTTGATTCGGGGAAGATTTGCGCATAATGGCATATTTATTTAACCCACAGCCCACAATGCGCGATACGCAATATATTGCACTTCACAATGAAGAGTTGACAGTTGTGTTTTTATAATTAACAAATCTCACCTAGTTGACTCTTGTTGGCAGCTACAGTTAAGAGCCCTCTCACCACACAATTGTAACGCAAGGCACCTTCCATGTGTTTTACAAAGCCTTTATGATAACTTTTTAAATATTTGAAACACTCTAAACAATTAATCGCATATCCTGAGTTTATAACCGTTGATAGCTTATAACGGGCCGTATCATGCAACTGAAGGATCGTTTCCTATTCAGCGCGTGTTGCACAGATTTTACCCAAAAAAAATGCATGTGTTTATGGATCGTATTGCTGAAACCAATCGGGAAAATACCGGAAGTGTTATTGAACTCTACAGCATTCAATAACACTTGTAAGTACTGTCTCCACTAGATATTTGTATTTGTTTATAAATCAACAAAAGCTGATCCCCAGTGTAGTCAACGCTATACACTCAAATGGTACGGATCGGTTTTTGATGGTGAAAAAGATGAAAGCCATAAAAACATCCTGAAAAGAAGAAAAAATATACTAAAAAGCGAAACACATCAGTCGTGTAGACAGGCCTTAATACGTATATTGTACGAGTCTTCCTAGTGCCAAACGCAATTTTGTTAGCCTCCTTCACCGGAGCTCCTCACATGGAATGCTCAGAACTTCCAGCGAACAATCTGAGCGAGGGGCACTTTCAACTGTAACTAACAACAGTGAACGGTCGCAACTGAAGCCCCCATAA
>JAXIVJ010008887.1:0-27500 GCA_036785665.1 Chirona hameri | reverse complement strand
CCGATTGTTAATGTTTGCAAGAATGAATTAAAATGATATTTCCTCGTCGTAAATAAGAAGTTCAAGGCAAAATATTATATTAGATTATAGGGTGAATGTTTGGCTACAGGCCATTGTCAAACCGATTATAGTAATATAACAACACTTGGGTAGAATCTAGCTGCCTTCGTCCTCGTCGTTCTACTTTTTACTTTGAAAAAACGTGACATAGTTGCAGATGGAGCGATGACTCTTGGAATGGAGCGATGACACGCCATGTCATGCCATCCCCATTGCATGCATAAATATACATCTCACAGTTCACGATTATAAAACGCCACATCTCGCCATTGCAGTCACATCATTCAGAATCAGAACATGTTTTTTTACATTAGTTTATTAGAATCTCTATATCCTATCGCTTACAAAACTACTTGAAAGACATTGCATTTCGACTATGATGCGTTGAATGTCATCATAAAAAGCACTCACGTATAACAACACATTAACTAAATAATAAACACGGTTCATGGTTTAAATAAGCTCAATAATCGCGCGGGGGACGATCACCAACACAGCACACGTGTATGCGAGAGAATCAAACATCAACTCAGCTCTCACACATTGGACACAACTAATGCCCTCCAAATCAGTTGCGCACTGGATCAATGCATGAAGAGGCTCGGTAGCAAGGTTACGTGAAGACGTAGTGTCTTATTCCTCTCCCAATTGGCACAACATTCCCCATTTCTTTTAAAACGCCCAAGTTCACCACTCATAGCCGCCGCATACTTATCAGGGTACGTTTTCTGCGCAAGTAATATCCAAATCTTATCGATGCTCGTCTTCTCTTTGGTGTCATTCGAAGAGTTTCTGATGGACCCACGAAACTGATTTCTGGCGATGTTGTGTTTAGTAGATGTGGGGTGAGCCGAATTGTAATGTAGAATGATACCGGAGTTTATAGGTTTAATATAAAGCTCCGTTTCCACTTGTGTTACATTACCTGAGCTTCAATTGTCACTAAAGTATCAAGAAATGGCAGCCCGACCCTCCGCCTGAATGCTCAAGAGTAAACCGCAGAGTATGGTGTAACGAATTTAAGTACGCAAGAAAATCTACCAGCGCCCTGCTGACCCTGAGTCCAAATCCCTGCGTAATCATCGATATAGCGCACCAAGAATGGTTGCTTCTCCGTCACATTTTCCAGAGCCCTACGTTCAAATATATCCAAAAAGAGTATAGCTAAAAGAGTATAGTGTATTTGTTGTTAAATTAAAAATTGACGTTCGCTGTTAAGTGTTAACTCACTTTTTTTTCTTCTTTTTTTCATTCTCTTATATACCTATTGAGAATTGTGTTGAAGAGCTGGTAAACTATTGAGTTTAGCATTTAGCTATGTGTTGAGTTCAATGTTCATTGCATTTGAGTACATGTTCATTGCATTATCTTATTTTTTTAATACACAGTTATGGGGGTGATACAAACATGTAAAATATTTAAAACATAAAACAAACAACAAACAAACGGAGCTAGTAAAACATTTTGAACCTAAACTAAAACCAATCAATGACTGCAATATAAAATAATCACCATTCCCTCAGCTTGCATGCATTTGTTTCATCTCAGCATTAGGAAAAACCCGTTCTGAAACAGCCGATTGTCTGATGCAGTGCTCTTACTGTACCGATGGCACGCTGTGCCGACTGTACCGGTGGTGACTGAGCTGCTCCGTCGCCAGGTGACGCGCCGCTGCCACCTGGGACGCTCCGCCGCCACCAGGGTCATCCTGGTCAGCGCCCGTCATCCTCTGGACCGTCATCTTCAACATGGTGACGTTCCGGCGGCCAG
Organism: Chirona hameri; assembly: GCA_036785665.1. Taxonomy (NCBI): domain Eukaryota; kingdom Metazoa; phylum Arthropoda; class Thecostraca; order Balanomorpha; family Balanidae; genus Chirona; species Chirona hameri. Next base: position 25,670 of record JAXIVJ010008887.1, on the reverse strand, counting down.
AGGCGGCCAGCGTCACGGCGGACGTGTTGGCGCCGAGGTCTGGCCGGTCCGTGGTGCAGCCACCGCCGCACTGGTTCGAGCCGCAGCTCCTCGTCCAAAAGAGCGTCCCGCCGCCGCCGGCAAAGACTGCCAAGGTGCAGAAGGCGCCGCAGGCTCAACCGCCTCCAGGGTCGCACAACCCGCTCAGCTGCTTCACGTAAGTGGTCACTGTGACGATACGGGTTGCAGCGGCCTGGGTGCGGCCGAGACAGTGTCACGCAAACGAGCTGCCAAGCTGTCAAGCTGCCGGTCAAGCTGTCAAGCTAACGGCCATGCTGCGAGGAGTGTTTGACCCAGTTTCACGCTTCCCGACACCTGTTATGTCATTCTGAGTGTCAGCGATGATAGTCATACACACACATTACGGACGTCATTGAGGAATCCCACACCGTGTAATTACGCCGAAAGAGTGCGCTGGGGGGAACGGCACTATCCCATAGCTGTGTGATATATCTGACCACATAATGGTGTTGAATTGGTGTAATAGGGCGCATTGACCATCTTAAACACCAAGCATCGTCATCCGGTCTGCTTTATTACACAGCGATGTGAGCTGACCACACCTATCACCGGTGGACAGAGAATGGTGCTGGTAGCGGTACCTGTGCTGACACTGGGCTGGTATTTTTCAGGGATCGTTCCACCCCAGAGCAGCGGGAACTTCAGTGAGGATGAGAAGGCCATGTTCCGCTACTTGTTCGACTGGCCAGAGGTAAAAACCAGCTCCTGTAAAACGTATGTTCAAAATGGGCGGTATGGCTAGCGGCAAGGGCTGCTTGCTCGACGGCGACAAGTACGTCTGCCTCGACGAGCCCCTCTCGCTGGCGGCCGCCCGCGACGACTGCCTCGTCTACTCCTTCGGCATCAACTACGACTGGAGTTTTGACGAGGCCGCCGAGGCGTTCGGCTGCGAGGTGCACTCGTTTGACCCGAGCATCGACTACCCCGAGGGCAAACGCTCGCCCAGCATCACCTTCCACCACTTCGGCATCGGTCGCAACAACCACACCAACGTGTTCGGTTGGCAGATCTACACGCTCGACCAGATCGTCAACCTGCTTGGCCACCAGGGCCGCACCATCCACTACCTCAAGATGGACGCCGAGGGCGGAGAGTTTGACATGATGGCGCAGCAGTTGCTGGATGGCAGTGGGGAATTCGTGCTCGACAAGGTGGAGCAGATCGGGTTCGAGGTGCATTACCGACTCGACCCGCGTCTCGAAATGGACGACTTTTATCTCCTGGCGAACGAGTCGGTGCATAGCATGCGAGAGCTTGGCTTCAACCAGGTCCAGTGGGAGTACAACAAGGTGGTGTGGCAACGCTACATGTTCCCGGGCATAGAGAAGCAAGTCAGTTTGTTGTACGAAATTCTGCTGATCAAGAACGGACCGGACACGTGGGACCGCTCGAAGCGTGGCCGGCGACAGAGGGAGGCAGAGGCGGCGGCGGCGGCAACCTCAACACAGGCGGCGCGAGCGGCGGCTGGGAAGTGATCACTGCCATGGTCTGATAGTCAACCCCGCCTTCCCCTTCACGAACAGTTCGTGATTTAATAGTCACAAGCCACCGACCGTGTGGCTTCGGTGCTTCGTAATTGCACGATTGTGTCTGACTTCACTGGTCAGCGACAGCATAGCATGTCTCAGCATCGTATGGACGGTGAAACATGGTACTCGTGGAGTCGCGTCGTGATGTGTCTGATGGTACTCGTGGAGTCGCGTCGTGATGTGTCTGATGGTACTCGTGGAGTCGCGTCGTGATGTGTCTGATGGTACTCGTGGAGTCGCGTCGTGATGTGGCTGATGGTACTCGTGGAGTCGCGTCGTGATGTGTCTGATGGTACTCGTGGAGTCGCGTCGTGATGTGTCTGATGGTACTCGTGGAGTCGCGTCGTGATGTGTCTGATGGTACTCGTGGAGTCGCGTCGTGATGTGTCTGATGGTACTCGTGGAGTCGCGTCGTGATGTGTCTGATGGTACTCGTGGAGTCGCGTCGTGATGTGGCTGATGGAACTCGTGGAGTCGCGTCGTGATGTGTCTGATGGTACTCGTGGAGTCGCGTCGTGATGTGTCTGATGGTACTCGTTGAGTCGCGTCGTGATGTGGCTGATGGTACTCGTGGAGTCGCGTCGTGATGTGTCTGATGGTACTCGTGGAGTCGCGTCGTGATGTGGCTGATGGTACTCGTGGAGTCGCGTCGTGATGTGTCCCTGAATGATCCTCATGTAATGGTCGGGCACGATCGCGACAATTCAGGGAAAATTCAAAGTGAAAAATGATGAATGTATATATATATATAATAAATGTATTGTGATACGTTGTTTGATCGCAGACCCGTTTTGAGGCGGATGAATGGGTGTGCGTGCACCCTGCCCTCTGGCTACATTCCTTGGTATTATATAAGGCGCACCCAGTGCTGAATACACATAAATTACACGGAATCAAACAGATATCACTCAGTAATTAATAAAACTCATTGATAACATTGATTGTACCTAAATAAGTGATATGATCTGATCGTCAAAGCTAGGTGTTGTGGTTTGCCTTATTTTGTACGTCCTCCGTACCAAAGCTGACCACTATGATTATAATCGGAGGGACATTTTGTTAATATTGCTTGTTTTTCCTTGGGTATTTGCTGTTAAAAACGCTGAACCTTAATTTTGTAATCGTGTCTGCATAAATAGTCATTGGCAGATCCGGGACCGAAATGTGGTAAAGGTACGGGTCAGTTTTCCAAAAGTAGGTAATTGGTATTTTTACAAACTCATTGTATTTCACTTCATCAAATATTAAAAAGTGTTACAGACAAGTTTATCATAGTAAGTGTAGCCGCCAAGCCTCCGATTCGTCAAACTCACCAGAAAATAGTTAAATTCATTCGAGACATATGTATCCTGACTTGCGTGTATTTTTCTCTACGACGTTTGCCATCACGTCATCATGTCATCGTGCCGTCATGTCGTTACGACTTAATATACTCTTCGGCCCCGGTGGTTATCGAACAACTACAGTTTATCGCTGTATAGGTACATGTTCAAACTTATATCCTTGATGATTACACAAAGCGAAACCTATCTTTTGACGTCTTTGACCTTTCGAATGTCTTGTTTACGGCCCGCGGTCGCCGCGCGGTAGGTAACTAAATTGCGGCGCCACAGAATATTAGCGATAATAAAAAGAAAAACACAAGAAATAAAAATAATGAATGGCGACAAGGTAATCTTGTTCGTCGTCAACGCGGCAACCGTAAGCATCTACTAAGCTTGCCTCAAAAGCGCAGTAATACGTAACTTCGACCGATTTGTGGCGCTTAGGGACATGACTGTATTGACCCAAGCCTAGGTCTGCCAGTGTGCTGACATTACGGTTGGCATTAAGGTACGGTTGAACGATTGGACAATTTATTCCCGGTTGATGATAAAAAACATGAGCGACAATCAGTTAAAGCAACAAAAACACATTGACCTGGCGTCATAAACGTGAACTCTCCGAATCTAAGCGAGCCCTCCAACAGTAATGGGGCTGTTCCACCACCCTCAACCGGATTCGGTTGAGGCTTCATTTTATCCACCGGTCGTTCCCGCGCCTCAACAAAAATAGGGTGATTCCCCACCAACCTTAACTGGTTGAGCAAAACCTTTATCGCTCGGCGAGCGGTTGATGTTGGTGGAGTAAAGTTAACGTCAAGTGACGACAGTTCTTCGTTCGTTCATGTATTTGCGAATCATTCCATATAAATGGCTTAATGTTCGATTCGAGTGAAAGGGATACAAGTTGGGCGATACAAACGAAAAACACGACAGACAATTTAAAACACGCATCGCACACACACAAGAAATCGTGGTAACTATGTTAATAAAACGTACGAATTCAAGCTTTCACACACCGTCGTCACAATTTTCGAGTTGGGATTTTAGCACGGCGAGGCTCCGGGAGGCCATAACGGCCGGCGTCAGGTGGTTCCAAGACGAGGCCGCCCTATAGGAAAAAGCCCTTCGCGACATGGATAGCCGGAAAGCGGGCAGCTCTAGAGCACCAGCCACCGCAGCCCGCGTGAGGCGCTCACTCACAGCGGTGCGAGGGATGAATAGCGATCGGACCGCTGCCGGGGCGCGGGGATCGTTTAAGGCTCTGTAGACGCCGATACAGTCGCGGCGCGCAACGAGGTCGCGTATACCACGCCAGCCTAGCGACTCCACGATCGGTGAGATATGATCACGACCCCGCGCACCCGAGACGATCCTTGCCGCGAAATTTATCACCTTTTGTACCCGGCTGAGGTGGCAGTCAGCGGCCCCGCCCCAGACGGAGAGGCAGTACAATATGTGGGGGAACACGTTTGTCTGGATTAGGAGTTGGCGGGTCTCGGGTGTGAGGTGGTGACGAATTTTATACAGACAGAACAGGATGGAGTTGCACTTTTTGACTAAATTGGAAATGTGCTCCTCCCAGGACAAGTTACGATCCATGGTGACCCCCAGCATCTTCACGGACGGTAAGGGATTGAGTGTGTGGTTTGAGATGTTGAGCTGAAAGGATGGAGTCTTTTTAAGGGCTTGAGGAGTTCTGGCGCACTGTCGCACATTAGTGGCGCGCTGTCCATGCTTTTTGAAATCTCTACAGTCCGTTCCCGTGCTCCGCTCCACCGCACCTCAACCGGCGGGATGAAAATCGATTCCGGTCGTGGGCGCTGGCACAGGCCCTATATGGGCACAAACAAGAACGTTAGTACTGACTTTGACTGCGATTTAGGGTCACAAAAAGCACACTTCCCCGGTAACGGTTTGAGGAGGGCCGGTGCTGGTGGAGCTTTAGTGGCATTCCAGGTCAGAGGCGCCCACCTTCATGGGCAGTCGGTCTCAAATCATGTCTTGCCCCGCCCCAGGCAGGAGAGCAGGCAATGGAAAGAGAGCAGTATTGCTGACATGGAGACGGATCGGTGGAGAATGGAGAAGATTCAGCAGCCCGGCAGACATGGAGGCTTAAATGTGCTACGAAGAAGAAGAGATTGTCTTAGAGCTGCGTGTAATTGCCGCATAAGCCGAAGACAAGTCGCAAGATGCATGAATATGCTGTGTATGTGTGTGTGTGTGTGTGTGTGTGTGTGTGTGTGTGTGTGTGTGTGTGTGTGTGTGTGTGTGTGTGTGTGTGTGTGTGTGTGTGTGTGTGTGTGTGTGCATGGCTGTGTGTGTGTGTGTGTGTTTGTGTGTGTGTGTTTGTGTGTGTGTGTGTGTGTGTGTGTGTGTGTGTATGTGTGTGTGTGTGTGTGTGTGTGTGTGTGTGTGTGTGTGTGTGTGTGTGTGTGTGTGTGTGTGTGTGTGTGTGTGTGTGTGTGTGTGTGTGTGTGTGCGCGCGCGCGCGTGTGTGTGTGTGTGTGTGTGTGTGTGTGTGTGTGTGTGTGTGTGTGTGTGTGTGTGTGTGTGTGTGTGTGTGTGTGGGAGAGAGAGAGAGAGAGAGAGAGAGGGGGGGAGGGCTAGTACTTTGCCAGCATTCAATAGACCTTGGCATTAACAGTTAATTGGACTTGACCGTAGTTGATAATGAAGTTAATTGGCCTGTACTAAATCTGACACGAAAATACGTTCCCGACAAATACACCAGCAATGCGTTGCACCATGTGGTTTGCTGAGCATTGGCCATTGGCCATGGAGCATTGGCCATTGGCTCATATGAATAGATATAGATAACATATTTCGTGGCAAGGGAAGCTCATTTAGAAGCGATACGAACATTTTTGCTGTGTTTTATTATGAAAATCCTTTTTTAAAGTTCATCTGCAGACAAGGTAGGCTAGAATAAAGGCAAATGCAGGCTGTCTCACGGTTATCGACAGTGCCTCCGTCACCTACGAAGAACTGTGGGATGTCAGCGTCTTAACTCTATATTATATGTGGGCGGCCAGGATTACGTTAACCTGCGGGGGTGCAGATTCTGCCCCCCCCCCCCCCAGAGATCTCGAGAACTGCTCGGTCGATTTCGATGGGACAAACACCATTCGACTTGTCAGGCCCAAGGAAATTTGGAGTGTTTTTTGAACGGTCATTGTGGTCATGTGGTTTGACCGATTTGCATGGAACAAACGTTTTTGAGCTGGAAATGTAGTGCTTTAATATACAAAAAAAAAACAAGTTCTAAAATGACAAATCATAGGCGTATCAGGGATATAAAGTGTGTGGATTTTCTGATAACAAAAGACGTATTCAGGGGATATAAAGTTGGAGGATTTCTGATAACAATTATGTGCTGTTCTCATGCTGGTTTGGGGCGATATGAACTACGAAGGTCAGATGTGGGAATTATTTGCAATAATTTGTTAAATGTAATATATTGTGCATAGGCGAATCCAGGTAAACAACGTGAAGGCACCATCAGCCTCACGCTTTTTATCCACTTGCTAATTTGAGGGTGGAGCAAACGCATGTTTCGATGGTTCTTTTCTACGTCGTATAATATTTTCGCACACTTATGTTCATCTTAGATAGGGTTAATGCACTGTTCAGAGCAATGGCGCACTCAGGAAGCGTGTGGGGGAGGAATTGGCAACACATAACACAATGTACCCCAAAAACTAGAGCCTGGAGCCGCCTTTGCTGACGTCTTCTTAGTGTGAAAATGCACTATAGGATTGATTCTCATGTATACTGATGTTGCATGCAAAAAAAACTGCTAGTAACTGCACCAGTATCGCCTCCCATTTTCTGTACCTGAGTGCGCCTCTGCCAAAAAAAATATGTGCAATCCCAGTATTTATGATGCATATTGCTGTGAAAATGTATCTGGCACATTTATTGCATCTCAAAATACGAAGGAAGTATGCACCACACAACCACATTCGTAACCATTCAAGCGTGACAGATTGCCTCCCAAGAACAAGGACATCGTCTCTGCTGGCCCAATTTTGCTCACATTTTGACACAACATGTGTATATAAATTATAAGAATGGTTACAAAGTTTCAAGACGCTGGACCCAATGGTTTGGGAGCGGCAAGCGAAAACCACCGGGGTGGCAGGATCTGCCCCCCCCCCCCCCTCCGCAGGGAATAGGGTTAAAGGTGATTATTCACATGCTACGATTAAAGCCCTAGCGATTGAGTCTAACAAAAATACGTATCCGTTACGCAGTCCTCCTAGTTTCGACGCTCGTGGTGATGGAGTTTCAGAATACATGCCTCCTAGAACAAATTTATTTTGATTTATCACATCATTATTTAATGCTTATACGATTGGTGGCATCATACGTTATGGCATACATTATACGAAGCAATACGATTGACTGTGATTTTTATGAGCCCGAAACCACATTAATAGTACCAATTTGGTCATTTCCTACCAAAATTGTGAGCATGCTCCAAATAATAGAAGATGGGGCAGCGAAATGTGAACTCTAATGTATATTTGTTCATGAACAATTCATGAACGTTCGTGAACTGTTCATGAACAGCCATTTTTTCGTGAATAGATGACCTTGATCATGACATTTGTAAACAAACAAATAAACAAGCAAGCAAACACTGTTCATGAACTGTTCACGAGCACATATACAAACACCAAATCCTGTAATAAAGCCCCTAGCTGCGGAGGCAGGTGCCTCATACTAACGGCGCGGGTTGTTGAGATGAGGGTCCGTCAGACGACCTGACACGTGACCCGTGACCAGTGCAGAATGACCTGCATCAGCTCGTCACAGCGGTGGAGCAGTACAGACCAGTGGACGCGTGCAGGCACAACAGTGGACTGGCTTGGTTCAGGCGGCGATACTTAGTGGGGCCCGCTGCCGTCAACAGTGAGACTGAAGTGTGAGACGTCAACAGTGAGACTGAAGTGTGAAACGTCAACAGTGAGACTGAAGTGTGAGACAGACGTCAACAGTGAGACTTGAGTGTGAGACGTCAACAGTGAGACTTGAGTGTGAGACGTCAACAGTGAGACTGAAGTGTGAGACGTCAACAGTGAGACTGAAGTGTGAGACGTCAACAGTGAGACTGAAGTGTGAGACGTCAACAGTGAGACTTGAGTGTGAGACGTCAACAGTGAGACTTGAGTGTGAGACACCAACAGTGAGACTGAAGTGTGAGACGTCAACAGTGAGACTGAAGTGTGAGACGTCAACAGTGAGATTGAAGTGTGAGACGTCAACAGTGAGACTGAAGTGTGAGACGTCAACAGTGAGACTGAAGTGTGAGACGTCAACAGTGAGACTTGAGTGTGAGACGTCAACAGTGACACTTGAGTGTGAGACGTCAACAGTGAGACTTGAGTGTGAGACGTCAACAGTGAGACTGAAGTGTGAGACGTCAACAGTGAGACTGAAGTGTGAGACGTCAACAGTGAGACTTGAGTGTGAGACGTCAACAGTGAGACTTGAGTGTGAGACGTCAACAGTGAGACTTGAGTGTGAGACGTCAACAGTGAGACTGAAGTGTGAGACGTCAACAGTGAGATTGAAGTGTGAGACGTCAACAGTGAGACTGAAGTGTGAGACGTCAACAGTGAGACTGAAGTGTGAGACGTCAACAGTGAGACTGAAGTGTGAGACGTCAACAGTGAGACTTGAGAGTGAGACGTCAACAGTGAGACTTGAGTGTGAGACGTCAACAGTGAGAATGTAGTGTGAGACGTCAACAGTGATACTGTAATGTGAGACGTCAACAGTGAGACTGAAGTGTGAGACGTCAACAGTGAGACTTGAGTGTGAGACGTCAACAGTGAGACTTGAGTGTGAGACGTCAACAGTGAGAATGTAGTGTGAGACGTCAACAGTGATACTGTAATGTGAGACGTCAACAGTGAGACTGAAGTGTGAGACGTAACATGAACACTGACAGTGTGATATTTCAACTGAAGACTTAGGAGGCGGGGGCAGGATTTGGGAGCAGGCAAGCAGCCTTATGATCTCAGAGAGTGAGTCCTTCGCTGCTACTTCTGGCTGATCAGTGATCACACCCGAGTCAGTGTGTGAGTGCGCCGTGCACAGTGACTGAGCGTTGAACAGTGGTCCACAGTGACTGAGCGTTGAACAGTGGTGCACAGCGACTGAGCGTTGAACAGTGGTGCACAGTGACTGAGCGTTGAACAGTGGTGCACAGCGACTGAGCGTTGAACAGTGGTGCACAGTGACTGAGCGTTGAACAGTGGTGCCCAGTGACTGAGCATTGAACAGTGACTGAGCGTTGAACAGTGGTGCACAGTGACTGAGCGTTGAACAGTGGTGCACAGTGACTGAGCGTTGAACAGTGGTGCACAGTGACTGGGCGTTGAACAGTGGTGCACAGTGACTGAGCGTTGAACAGTGGTGCACAGTGACTGAGCGTTGAACAGTGGTGCCCAGTGACTGAGCGTTGAACAGTGGTGCACAGTGACTGAGCGTTGAACAGTGGTGCACAGTGACTGAGCGTTGAACAGTGATGCACAGTGACTGAGCGTTGAACAGTGGTGCCCAGTGACTGAGCGTTGAACAGTGACTGAGCGTTGAACAGTGGTGCACAGTGACTGAGCGTTGAACAGTGGTGCACAGTGACTGAGCGTTGAACAGTGGTGCACAGTGACTGAGCGTTGAACAGTGGTGCCCAGTGACTGAGCGTTGAACAGTGGTGCACAGTGACTGAGCGTTGAACAGTGGTACACAGTGACTGAGCGTTGAACAGTGGTGCACAGTGACTGAGCGTTGAACAGTGGTGCACAGTGACTGAGCGTTGAACAGTGGTGCACAGTGACTGAGCGTTGAACAGTGGTGCACAGTGACTGGGCGTTGAACAGTGGTACACAGTGACTGAGCGTTGAACAGTGTTGCACAGTGACTGAGCGTTGAACAGTGGTGCACAGTGACTGAGCGTTGAACAGTGGTGCACAGTGACTGAGCGTTGAACAGTGGTGCACAGTGACTGAGCGTTGAACAGTGACTGAGCGTTGAACAGTCGTGCACAGTGACTGAGCGTTGAACATTGACTGAGCGTTGAACAGTGGTGCACAGTGACTGAGCGTTGAACAGTGACTGAGCGTTGAACAGTGTGCACAGTGACTGAGCGTTGAACAGTGGTGCACAGTGACTGAGCGTTGAACAGTGGTGCACAGTGACTGAGCGTTGAACAGTGGTGAACAGTGACTGAGCGTTGAACAGTGGTGCACAGTGACTGGGCGTTGAACAGTGGTGAACAGTGACTGAGCGTTGAACAGTGGTACCCAGTGACTGAGCGTTGAACAGTGACTGAGCTTTGAACAGTGGTGCCCAGTGACTGAGCGTTGGACAGTGGTGCCCAGTGACTGAGCGTTGAACAGTGGTGCCCAGTGACTGAGCGTTGAACAGTGGGGCACAGTGACTGAGCGTTGAACAGTGACTGAGCGTTGAACAGTGGTGCCCAGTGACTGAGCGTTGGAAAGTGGTGCCCAGTGACTGAGCGTTGAACAGTGGTGCACAGTGACTGAGCGTTGAACAGTGGTGCACAGTGACTGAGCGTTGAACAGTGGTGAACAGTGACTGAGCGTTGAACAGTGGTGCACAGTGACTGAGCGTTGAACAGTGGTGCACAGTGACTGAGCGTTGAACAGTGGTGAACAGTGACTGAGCGTTGAACAGTGGTGCCCAGTGACTGAGCGTTGAACAGTGGTGATCAGTGACTGAGCGTTGAACAGTGGTGCACAGTGACTGAGCGTTGAACAGTGGTGCACAGTGACTGAGCGTTGAACAGTGAATGAGCGTTGAACAGTGGTGCCCAGTGTCTGAGCGTTGAACAGTGACTGAGCGCTGAGCAGTGGTGCACAGTGACTGAGCGTTGAACAGTGGTGCACAGTGACTGAACGTTGAACAGTGGTGCCCAGTGACTGAGCGTTGAACAGTGGTGCACAGTGACTGAGCGTTGAACAGTGGTGCACAGTGACTGAGCGTGGAACAGTGGTACACAGTGACTGAGCGTTGAACAGTGACTAAGCGTTGAACAGTGGTGCACAGTGATTGGGCGTTGAACAGTGGTTCACAGTGACTGAGCATTGAACAGTGGTGCACAGTGACTGAGCGTTGAACAGTGGTGAACAGTGACTGAACGTTGAACAGAGACTGAGCGTTGAACAGTGGTGCACAGTGACTGAGCGTTGAACAGTGACTGAGCGTTGAACAGTGGTGAACAGTGACTGAGCGTTGAACAGTGGTGCACAGCGACTGAACGTTGAACAGTGACTGAGCGTTGAACAGTGGTGAACAGTGACTGAGCGTTGAACAGTGGTGCACAGTGACTGAGCGTTGAACAGTGGTGCACAGTGACTGAGTGTTGAACAGTGAATGAGCGTTGAACAGTGGTGCCCAGTGTCTGAGCGTTGAACAGTGACTGAGCGCTGAGCAGTGGTGCACAGTGACTGAGCGTTGAACAGTGGTGCACAGTGACTGAACGTTGAACAGTGGTGCCCAGTGACTGAGCGTTGAGCAGTGGTGCACAGTGACTGAGCGTTGAACAGTGGTGCACAGTGACTGAGCGTTGAACAGTGGTGCACAGTGACTGAACGTTGAACAGAGACTGAGCGTTGAACAGTGGTGAACAGTGACTGAGCGTTGAACAGTGGTACCCAGTGACTGAGCGTTGAACAGTGACTGAGCTTTGAACAGTGGTGCCCAGTGACTGAGCGTTGGACAGTGGTGCCCAGTGACTGAGCGTTGAACAGTGGTGCCCAGTGACTGAGCGTTGAACAGTGGAGCACAGTGACTGAGCGTTGAACAGTGACTGAGCGTTGAACAGTGGTGAACAGTGACTGAGCGTTGAACAGTGGTGCACAGTGACTGAGCATTGAACAGTGGTGCCCAGTGACTGAGCGTTGAACAGTGGTGCACAGTGACTGAGCGTTGAACAGTGGTGCACAGTGACTGAGCGTTGAACAGTGATGCACAGTGACTGAGCGTTGAACAGTGGTGCCCAGTGACTGAGCGTTGAACAGTGACTGAGCGTTGAACAGTGGTGCACAGTGACTGAGCGTTGAACAGTGGTGCACAGTGACTGAGCGTTGAACAGTGGTGCACAGTGACTGAGCGTTGAACAGTGGTGCACAGTGACTGAGCGTTGAACAGTGGTGCCCAGTGACTGAGCGTTGAACAGTGGTGCACAGTGACTGAGCGTTGAACAGTGGTACACAGTGACTGAGCGTTGAACAGTGGTGCACAGTGACTGAGCGTTGAACAGTGGTGCACAGTGACTGAGCGTTGAACAGTGGTGCACAGTGACTGAGCGTTGAACAGTGGTGCACAGTGACTGGGCGTTGAACAGTGGCACACAGTGACTGAGCGTTGAACAGTGTTGCACAGTGACTGAGCGTTGAACAGTGGTGCACAGTGACTGAGCGTTGAACAGTGGTGCACAGTGACTGAGCGTTGAACAGTGGTGCACAGTGACTGAGCGTTGAACAGTGACTGAGCGTTGAACAGTCGTGCACAGTGACTGAGCGTTGAACATTGACTGAGCGTTGAACAGTGGTGCACAGTGACTGAGCGTTGAACAGTGACTGAGCGTTGAACAGTGTGCACAGTGACTGAGCGTTGAACAGTGGTGCACAGTGACTGAGCGTTGAACAGTGGTGCACAGTGACTGAGCGTTGAACAGTGGTGAACAGTGACTGAGCGTTGAACAGTGGTGCACAGTGACTGGGCGTTGAACAGTGGTGAACAGTGACTGAGCGTTGAACAGTGGTGCACAGTGACTGAGCGTTGAACAGTGGTGCACAGTGACTGAGCGTTGAACAGTGGTGCACAGTGCCTGAGCGTTGAACAGTGGTACACAGTGACTGAGCGTTGAACAGTGGTGAACAGTGACTGAGCGTTGAACAGTGGTACCCAGTGACTGAGCGTTGAACAGTGACTGAGCTTTGAACAGTGGTGCCCAGTGACTGAGCGTTTGACAGTGGTGCCCAGTGACTGAGCGTTGAACAGTGGTGCCCAGTGACTGAGCGTTGAACAGTGGAGCACAGTGACTGAGCGTTGAACAGTGACTGAGCGTTGAACAGTGGTGCCCAGTGACTGAGCGTTGGACAGTGGTGCCCAGTGATTGAACGTTGAACAGTGGTGCACAGTGACTGAGCGTTGAACAGTGGTGCACAGTGACTGAGCGTTGAACAGTGGTGCACAGTGACTGAGCGTTGAACAGTGGTGAATAGTGACTGAGCGTTGAACAGTAGTGCCCAGTGACTGAGCGTTGAACAGTGGTGAACAGTGACTGAGCGTTGAACAGTGGTGCACAGTGACTGAGCGTTGAACAGTGGTGCACAGTGACTGAGCGTTGAACAGTGAATGAGCGTTAAACAGTGGTGCCCAGTGTCTGAGCGTTGAACAGTGACTGAGCGCTGAGCAGTGGTGCACAGTGACTGAGCGTTGAACAGTGGTGCACAGTGACTGAACGTTGAACAGTGGTGCCCAGTGACTGAGCGTTGAACAGTGGTGCACAGTGACTGAGCGTTGAACAGTGGTGCACAGTGACTGAGCGTGGAACAGTGGTACACAGTGACTGAGCGTTGAACAGTGACTAAGCGTTGAACAGTGGTGCACAGTGATTGGGCGTTGAACAGTGGTTCACAGTGACTGGGCGTTGAACAGTGGTGAACAGTGACTGAGCGTTGAACAGTGGTGCACAGTGACTGAGCGTTGAACAGTGGTGCACAGTGACTGAGCGTTGAACAGTGGTGCACAGTGCCTGAGCGTTGAACAGTGGTGCACAGTGACTGAGCGTTGAACAGTGGTGAACAGTGACTGAGCGTTGAACAGTGGTGAACAGTGACTGAGCGCTGAACAGTGGTGCACAGTGACTGAGCGTTGAACAGTGGTGCACAGTGACTGAGTGTTGAACAGTGAATGAGCGTTGAACAGTGGTGCCCAGTGTCTGAGCGTTGAACAGTGACTGAGCGCTGAGCAGTGGTGCACAGTGACTGAGCGTTGAACAGTGTTGCACAGTGACTGAACGTTGAACAGTGGTGCCCAGTGACTGAGCGTTGAACAGTGGTGCACAGTGACTGAGCGTTGAACAGTGGTGCACAGTGACTGAGCGTGGAACAGTGGTACACAGTGACTGAGCGTTGAACAGTGACTAAGCGTTGAACAGTGGTGCACAGTGATTGGGCGTTGAACAGTGGTTCACAGTGACTGAGCATTGAACAGTGGTGCACAGTGACTGAGCGTTGAACAGTGGTGCACAGTGACTGAACGTTGAACAGAGACTGAGCGTTGAACAGTGGTGCACAGTGACTGAGCGTTGAACAGTGACTGAGCGTTGAACAGTGGTGAACAGTGACTGAGCGTTGAACAGTGGTGCACAGTGACTGAACGTTGAACAGTGACTGAGCGTTGAACAGTGGTGAACAGTGACTGAGCGTTGAACAGTGGTGCACAGTGACTGAGCGTTGAACAGTGGTGCACAGTGACTGAGCGTTGAACAGTAGTGCACAGTGACTGAACGTTGAACAGTGACTGAGCGTTGAACAGTGGTGCACAGTGACTGAGCGTTGAACAGTGGTGCACAGTGACTGAGCGTTGAACAGTGGTGCACAGTGACTGAGCGTTGAACAGTGGTGCACAGTGACTGAGCGTTGAACAGTGGTGCACAGTGACTGAGCGTTGAACAGTGGTGCACAGTGACTGAACGTTGAACAGTGAATGAGCGTTGAACAGTGGTGCCCAGTGACTGAGCGTTGAACAGTGACTGAGCGCTGAACAGTGGTGCACAGTGACTGAGCGTTGAACAGTGGTGCACAGTGACTAAGCGTTGAACAGTGACTGAGCGTTGAACAGTGGTGAACAGTGACTGAGCGTTGAACAGTGGTGCCCAGTGACTGAGCGTGGAACAGTGGTGCACAGTGACTGAGCGTTGAACAGTGACTAAGCGTTGAACAGTGATGCACAGTGATTGGGCGTTGAACAGTGGTGCACAGTGACTGAGCATTGAACAGTGGTGCACAGTGACTGAGCGTTGAACAGTGGTGCACAGTGACTGAACGTTGAACAGTGACTGAGTGTTGAACAGTGGTGTACAGTAACTGAGCGTTGAACAGTGGTGCACAGTGACTGAGCGTTGAACAGTGGTGCACAGTGACTGAGCGTTGAACAGTGGTGCACAGTGACTGAGCGTTGAACGGTGGTGCACAGTGACTGAGCGTTGAACAGTGGTGCACAGTGACTGAGCGTTGAACAGTGGTGCACAGTGACTGAGCGTTGAACAGTGGTGCACAGTGACTGAGTGTTGAACAGTGTTGCACAGTGACTGGGCGTTGAACAGTGGTGCACAGTGACTGAGCGTTGAACAGTGGTACACAGTGACTGAGCGTTGAACAGTGGTGCACAGTGACTGAGCGTTGAGCGGCGGTGCACAGTGACTGAGCGTTGAACAGTAGTGCACAGTGACTGAGCGTTGAACAGTGGTGCCCAGTGACTGAGCGTTGAACAGTGGTGCCCAGTGACTGAGCGTTGAACAGTGGTGCACAGTGACTGAGCGTGGAACAGTGGTGCACAGTGACTGAGCGTTGAACAGTGGTGCCCAGTGACTGAGCGTTGAACAGTGGTGCACAGTGACTGAGCGTGGAACAGTGGTGCACAGTGACTGAGCGTGGAACAGTGGTGCACAGTGACTGAGCGTTGAACGGTGGTTGCCGACGAGCCTGGGCAACTGCATTACTGAGAGTGGCAGGCTCGCTGCTATGTGCGTTGCTGGAGAAATATGCAGGACACCGTGTCCCTTATTTATTTATTTATGTATTATTCATTTCAAATCATCAGGTATTTCCACACAATAGTGCAATTTTTAATACCTTCGTCATACATTGGTGTAGCACAACATTTGCGTCGCAAACAAGTGTCAAGAAACAGCGCCATTAGATCAAGAAGCTTCAGTCAATATTTCTCGAATATGCCGTTTAAAAGTATACACACTATGACGATGTAAATGATTGGCAATGGTATAGTATTTGTACAGTTTGGATGCACGGTATATGAAGGTGCGCTTTCCATAGTTGTTGCGAGGACGAACAAGCGATAGGTGAGATGATTGTCGTGTTTTTCGCATGCCTGATTGATGGTTAGATGACAGGTTTTTGTGCAGTCTAACCGGCAAAGTTTAATGTTAAAATACTGTGCATCATACATAAATCAAAAGAGTCAACATGTTTCGGAACAGTGAGCCACCCTAACTACTTTAGGACATCTGAAACATGATCGTATTTCCGGCAACCAGAGATGACTCGTGCAGCAAAGTTGAGGACCTTTTGAAGTTCATGAATTACATGTTTGCTATAGCACTACCATATACTTGTGTTGTGTACAGAATCCACTATAGGGGGCAGGACAGATGCTGGCAGAACGTGTTTGGCATGGAGGATTCCGATAAGAATGCCAAAACATCAGTGTATGAATTATGACATGTTTCACGTGAGGTTGCCACGACAGTGTTGAGTCCATAATCACACCTAAATTATTAACACTGCCTGCGCATCCATAAATTTGGCCTCACCCATAAATTTCACCTTCGCCATATTTCCTATCTGAGCAATCTGACGCCTGTCACCACATACGATCAGTTATGTCTTAGCTGCATTAAACATCATCCCGTTTTGTAAAAAATACTTACTCAAAATTCCTAGAACGTGCTCCATGGCACTCTCCATGTCTCGTATTTGGTCCCGTAGTCCCGTAATAGCTAACTGTGTGTCATCTGCATATCGAATGAGAGTGACGCGGAAGCCACTAATAAAAGACGGGATGTAAGATGCAATGGCATTACTTAAAATGTGAAACAACAAACTTCCTAAAACTGTACCCTGAAACAGCCTATGAAGATTGGTAGTTATTTGGATAAACTTTCCCCTACGCGCACTTTTTGAGTATGACCTTCAAGGTAGCTTTTAACCCTTGACCTATACGGGAACCTTTTCTCACCTTCGCCCAACGGGGGGAGATCCTAAATACCTCCCCCTCTCCTGTTAACTTCCAAACGAAGCAACATAGAACAATGCAGTAAGAACCAGTATGAAGCCTGTCATGAGAGGAATCGAACAGTATGCGATATTCAGGTTTCAGGTCAACAGGTGACCTTCCAGGTCAAGTGAATGACCTAAGATTGACCACGTCCAAAAATAGCGATTGTACAGGGCGCTTAGCATAACTTCTGAACGGAGAGAGATAGAGAGACGCCGTAAAAAGTAGCGTGATGCCTGCTGTAAGGAAAATCCAAAGGCATACCATTTTGAGCATCTAGGTCAACTGGTGACCTTTGGGGTCAGGTCAATGGCCATTTGGGTTCTGACATGACCTTGACGACAAGGTCATAGGTCACCATCAAAACGTCTTATCTACTTTAATTTTATTTTTATAAAATAAGTATAATTTATGTAAACTCAGTAACTGAAAATTTCAGCAAGATGCACCGCATGTGTAAAAAGTTATTAAAGCAAAACCTCAGGGGGTCGTTTTAGGACCCTCCCCCTCCCGTAGGGCGAGGGTTAAACCACCCAATTCTGACCTGTAAAAGCTCCATTTTAAATATATAAAAATAGTGTTATGGTTGACGACATCAAAACACCGACTTAAATCCAACAGGGTGAGTAAATAAATTTGTGATCTATCCATTCCCAATAATTTCGTCTGTCATGGTCAGGAGCGCTGTGGTCGTGGAATGGTTTGAAATGAAACCATGTTGATCATTAATAAATATAAATCGATCCTTCAAATATTGTGTGAGTTGAATATGCACGATTTCCCAATGATTTGGAAAATTACACTTACAATTGTGATGTGTCTGAAATTTACCGGATCCGAAGGGTCATTCCTTTTATACAGCGGCTGTGGGAGGACTTCCGCCCTCTTCTAGCTTTCTGGCACGGTTTCCGTAACGATACTGGTATTGATAATTCGGAGCAAAGCTCGTCCCACAAGGCAAAAACTCATCTTCATTTTTTCTAGCGGAACCGTCAATGCTAGAGTTTGTATTTGGACTGGCGAAGATAACGTTTTAAGCTGATCCAATGTCCCGGGAGTCAGCGTCAGCGCACTAGCGTTAACACGAGGCACGAGGCAACCAGCGTTAACACCAGCGTTAACACGAGGCAGGCGCACGCTCAGTAGCTCCATACCGGAGCGCCGAAACTGGGACATGACGCTCGCTCTGGTTCGCTTGTCTATGGAAACGAAGTAATCATTGATTTCGTCTGGAGGCAAGTTTTCCGGGTCAACACGATTACCACGTTTCGGTGCAAATACCGGTTTCAGCTGGTGAAAAGGTGTCGCCGGTGACGATTCGTCAACTTTCTGCTTTATGCTATCTCGCATGTCCCTTCTGACTGCCCTTTTTGCCTGAACATTGAGGACTTTGTAAGTATTTCCGTCGCCAACAATGTCCCTTCTGACTGCCCTTTTTGCCTGAACATCGGGGACTTTGTAAGTATTCCCGTCGCCAACAATGTCCCTTCTGACTGCCCTTTTTGCCTGAACATTGAGGACTTTGTAAGTATTCCCGTCGCCAACAGTTTTCGCTTGCCGTCTTTGATTCATCAACTCTAAAGTTTCGTCAGATACCGGTGGAGGTGAAGGGTTATGAACTCTAAACCTGCGCAAAGGGGCGTGCTCGTTCAAATTTTGTATCATTACGGAGGAGAAAGAATTCCATTGCTGCTAACAAAAAACGCTACTACGTACAACAGAGTTCCAATCAATGAGCCTCAAATCCCCTAGAAAGGCATGGGCAATGAAAGGGCGCCAGTTACGGGCAGCACGATATTGAGGTGCAACTTTTGCCTGCGGGATGGTGGTCACGGTCAGCAAAGACACACGCCTATGGTGAGCAGCATAATCACACATCTCGACAGTGACATCTGGTGGCTTGGTTGCACAGCAGAGCGCATCAGACAGCATGATCACATCGATAATCGACTGAGCATCGCCACGGATAAATGTCGGCTCATTTACCTGGCAATGCAAGCTGCATATTTGTCAAGTTCCACTAAGCGCGAGTGAGCCACTGGGTTCGTTCTTGCATCCGAGTTCATGTCACCTGCCAGGATGATCCGATTCGAGGGATGAGCTGCGATGAAACACTGAATCTCCTCTTCTAGATGGTTATAATCAGCGTGAATTTGTCCGGGGCTTGTGACGGCGGACGGTATAGACCGCCCAGTAGGGTGACCATTTTCTTGTCCAGTTTTATCTTGAGCCATAATGGTTCTAGGTGCGAATTAGCGTGTCCATGTAAACTTGGTCATAAATCATAGTGATACGCTCGAACGCGATGAGTGATTCGCGTGCATTATAAATGCGTTATTTCATGTGATACGACGGTTATTTGTCAGACTATTGAGGGCGATTTTATGCGCATTGTGGTTTTCTTCAAACATGTTCGGCGGCTGAAGATGTGCCCGTGAAGATTGTACGTCTAAATGATTCTGGTTGTTTCGAAAGCCAGTCAAAAAATATGATGTGCTGGTTTCCACTCTCTTGCATGGGAAAGCTCCACCGTCTTGTATTAACAATCGGAAACCAATGATTCTACTACATTTCATACATTGTTCTTGGAGTAATTGTTTCGTTACGTGTAGTGTAGTGTGTCTTATCAAACAAATCGTTCTACTGTTTTATTTCGGGACGGTCAATTTGTCGTTTATGCGATAGCTAACCGGCCGTGTGCTCGTGATCTGTCGCATAATGTGATGTGTAACGTGATGTGTTATATGTGATGTGATGAGTGATGTGATGTGTGGTGTGATGTGTGATGTGATATGTGATGTGATATGTGATGTGATGTGATGTGTGATGTAATATGTGATATGTGATGTGATGTGTGATGTGTGATGTGTGGTATGTGGTATGGTGTATGATGTGTGATATGTTATGTGATGTGATGTGATGTATGGTGTGATATGTGATGTGATATGTGATGTGATGGGTGATGGGTGGTGGTGGTGTGTGATGTGATATGTGATATGTGATGTGATATGTGATGTGATGTGTGATGGTGTGTGTGATGTGATATATGATGTGGTGGGTGATGTGATGTGTGATGTGATATGTAATGTGATATGTGATATGATGTGTGATGTGATGTGTGATATGATATGTGATGTGATATGTGATGTGATACGTGATGTGATACGTGATGTGATGTGTGGTGTGATGTGTGGTGTGATGTGTGATGTAATGTGATGTGTGATGTGATGTGTGATGTGATGTGATGTGTGATGTGCTATGTGATGTGTGGTATGATGGGTGATGTGATATGTGGTGTGATATGTGGTGTGATGTTTGATGTGATGTTATATATGATGTGATATGTGATGTGATGTGATGTGTGATGTGTAATGTGATGTGTGGTGTGATGTGTGATGTGATGTGTGATGTGATGTGTGATGTGATGTGTGATGTGATGTGTGATGTGATATGTGATGTGATATGTGATGTGATATGTGATGTGATATGTGATGTGATATGTGATGTGATATATGATGTGAGATGTGATGTGTGATGTGATGTGTGATGTGAGATGTAATGTGTGATGTGATGTGTGATGTGATGTGTGTTGTGGTGTGTGATGTGATGTGTGATGTGTGGTGTGATGTGATGTGTGATGTGATGTGTGATGTGATGTGTGATGTGATGTGTGATGTGATGTGTGATGTGTGATGTGTGATGTGATGTGTGATGTGTGATGTGGTGTGTGATGTGATGTGATGTGATGCGTGATTCGATATGTGATGTGTGATGTGATGTGTGATGTGATGTGTGGTATGATGTGTGATGTGTGATGTGTGATGTGATGTGTGATGTGAGATGCCACACCTCTGATGAGATGATGCCCCTTGTTAATGTTGTAATGCGTGGTATATTAATACACTATGAGCTGCAGTAACTACACCCAATTTTTGAGTCGTTTTGACGTGCCTACAATGTTGAATTTGACATTGTGCTGACGCGCGTATTCTGTCGATTGTAATTTGTCCACACAACAAATGTTATTTAGTGACCATTATCCAAACAATGATAACTCCGCTAAATACAATTTACCCCCAAAATAGTGAAGGCATATATACCCTATTCCCGCATGCAATCCTGAGACGGTCGCGTCATGTGTAACATTTTCTCAGGTGTGCGGAGTGTAATGCCATCTATCTCTCTGGTATGCGGAGTGTGGTGCCATCTATCGAGCTGTACAGGCCCTGATCGGTCGGGAAAGTTTTCCACGTTTGTCCCCAAGGCATAATAACCTTCAAGACAATTGTCGATTGACCAAACGCCACTTTCGCCCTGAGCAGGTCGCGTAGATTATTCTGATACATGTTATTAGCGAGAACGGGGGAATCCTGAAGTGGCGGTCAGTGTTGGTGGCGGCGGTTGGTAAAGGCCTGTGTTTCTCTCTCCTTCCCTTTTTGTCATTTGCATTCCCTTTTCGCTCTCTTACTGCCTCGCTCCTTCCGCAGCTCCGTACTCGGCACCGCAGCTCCGCACTCGGCACCCCAGCTGACGCTCTGGTGTCGTAGGTAGGTCACACGGCTGTTCAGCAGACGTCGCTCGACACGCCTCCTGCCGTCCACGGTCCCCTGCTCTGCTCCACCGTCACCCTCATCTCGGTCCCCTGCTCCACCGTCACCCTCAGCTCGGTCCCCTGATCCACCGTCACCCTCATCTTGGTCCCCTGATCCCCGTCACCCTCATCTTGGTCCCCTGATCCACCGTCACCCTCATCTTGGTCCCCTGATCCACCGTCACCCTCATCTTGGTCCCCTGATCCACCGTCACCCTCATCTTGGTCCCCTGATCCACCGTCACCCTCATCTTGGTCCCCTGATCCACCGTCACCCTCATCTTGGTCCCCTGGTCCACCGTCACCCTCATCTTGGTCCCCTGATCCACCGTCACCCTCATCTTGGTCCCCTGATCCACCGTCACCCTCATATTGGTCCCCTGATCCACCGTCACCCTCATCTTGGTCCCCTGATCCACCGTCACCCTCATCTTGGTCCCCTGATACACCGTCACCCTCATCTTGGTCCCCTGATCCAACGTCACCCTCATCTTGGTCCCCTGATCCACCGTCACCCTCATCTTGGTCCCCTGATCCACCGTCACCCTCATCTTGGTCCCCTGATCCACCGTCACCCTCATCTTGGTCCCCTGATCCACCGTCACCCTCATCTTGGTCCCCTGATCCACCGTCACCCTTATCTTGGTCCCCTGATCCACCGTCACCCTCATCTTGGTCCCCTGATCCACCGTCACCCTCAGCTCGGTCCCCAACTCCACCATCACCCTCAGCTCGGTCCCCTTCTCCGCGGTACCGTCGCCCTCAGCTTGGTCCCCTGCTCTGCAGCACCGTCACCTCATCTTGGTCCCCTGATCCACTCTCACCCTCAGCTGGGTCCCCTGCTCTGCTCCACCGTCACACTCAGCTCGGTCCCCTGATCCACCGTCACCCTCATCTTGGTCCCCTGATCCACCGTCACCCTCATCTTGGTCCCCTGATCCACCGTCACCCTCATCTTGGTCCCCTGATCCACCATCACCCTCAGCTCGGTCCCCAACTCCACCATCACCCTCAGCTCGGTCCCCTTCTCCGCGGTACCGTCGCCCTCAGCTTGGTCCCCTGCTCTGCAGCACCGTCACCCCTCATCTTGGTCCCCTGATCCACTCTCACCCTCAGCTGGGTCCCCTGCTCTGCTCCACCGTCGCCCTCAGCTTGGTCCCCTGCTCCACTGTCACCCTCATCTCAGTCCCCTGCTCCGCGTATGCGTATGCGTGTATGCGTATGTGTATGCGCGTATGCGTATGCGTATATATATATATATGTGTGTGTGTGTGTGTGTGTGTGTGTGTGTGTGTGTGTGTGTGTGTGTGTGTTGTGTGTGTGTGTGTGGTGTGTGTGTGTGTGTGTGTGTGTGTGTGTGTGTGTGTGTGTGTGTGTGTGTGTGTGTGTGTGTGTGTGTGTGTGTGCGCGCGCGCGCTTAGGATGTGTGTATGGTGTTATACCCATGTGTATGTGTTATGTAACTGTGTGTGTGTGTGTGTTGTGTGTGTGTGTGTGTGTGTGTGTGTGTGTGTGTGTGTGTGTGTGTGTGTGTGTGTGTGTGTGTGTGTGTGTCACTATCGCAGCCACATATGGCTTGTAATCACACACGTCTTTGCGTGTCTCACTATCACAGCGATATATGGCTGCAGGATCATAATTTGTATTATTTGCAGTATTGTTGGTATCGTAAACTTGTATGTGTATCGCTGTATTAGTAGTCAGGTGCCTGATGATCACTAACTTGCACTCTGTGCCCATCCGCTTTTCATCTGACATGTCGACATTCTGTTTGATAGGTTGCTCGGTCGATCGATCCCGTGCCCCGGGGTGTTCTGGCGGTCGGCGCAGTCCGGCAGCAGTATCTTTCGAATTTGTTCAGGCACAAAGTTTGTGTTGTGTTGCACAAAGTTGTCCGTGTGCACCCGGCGGCCGCTCCGGTGCCTTCCTGTTGGTTACCTCGCTTGCTTTACCTGATTTTCCCGCTTATATTCACGGTCCGCGGCGCTTTCCACCGTATCCTTCCCATCAGACCAAGACACGAGACTGGATTTACTAACAGACAGTTTATGATAGAGAGCATGTACATTGACTTAGCGCTACTTCTCATTATTGGCTGCATTGAAACAAATCAGGACCTCACAACACTAACCTCCAACACCCGAAGAATCTACACATATATCACATAAACATTAACAGTATCACCGCACCGGGAAGATTGGACGAGCTTTGCAGTTTGTTGACACACACTGTATAGACATACTGGCATTAACTGAGACAAAAATAGATGAAAACATACACCAAAGTCTTTACAAAATCGACAATTTCCATCCGCCCTTCACGCGTCACAGGAACAGACATGGAGGAGCGTAGCACTTTACACAGAACAAACTTACCCACAATGCGACTCCATGGACTAGAAACAAACGGAGAGGATTGGATTTCGACAAATACGAAAATAGACAATAATGTAATTTGACATGTAGCCTATATCTCCACCTAATTCGACTTCAGACAGACTAGAGCACTTCATTAACCAAATTTACTGACAGCGTAAGCCTAGCCCAGCATGCTCACCTGCAACAATAATAATTACGGGGGACTCAATGCCGGGAACGTTTTTCTTCTGGACCAGACCGAAAATCACAGCGGAATAACACATTTTGACATAAAACTTCGTGACGCAATATATACGCTAAATTTGTCAGAACTCATATTTACACCGACAAGACGAACAGAATCCACAGCTAATCTCCACGACCTTATTATCACAACAATCCATTAATAATAACTGACTCTGGCGTACTTTCCTCATTCTCAAATATCGATCACTTCCCTGTCTACGTTTACATCAGTGTAAATACTCCGAAAACAAAGGTAAAAACTAAGAAGATTTGGGACTATGACAAACTTGACGCTGAAAAACTAACCAGACATTTGCTACATATCAATTGGGACGACATTGTAGAGCAAAACATACATACAGCAACGGAAAAATTCACATCTACGATATTGACAGCAGCAGCAGAGGCCATACCCATAAAAACTATACTATCCGACCGACTAACAAACCCATGGATAACTGCTGAACTGAAACGTAACATACGACGAAGAGACAGACTGTTTAGACCGAGCAAAACAACGACAGACCGCTGGTGACTGGGATATATGGAAACAACAACGTAACTTTGTAACGGACTTAAACAGACGACTTCGTAACGCACACCTACAAGCACAAGTAAACAGACTATTAGGAAGCAAGCTCAACCCGTATAAATACCACCAAACGCTAAAACAATGATGGGACGGACCAGAAATCAGACTATACCACCACTTGAAACCACAGACGGAAAGACAGTCGCAGACAATACACAAAAGCCAACATTTTGAACGACTTGTTTGCTCACAGACACGACTCAACACAGGCGGACTTAGCTTGCCAGAAGAAACTTTGAACAGAAGACAGATTCACTTTTTGGAAGACATGAAGTAACTGAAGCAGAAGTACTAAAACTACTGAACACATCAGACGTAAATAAATCAACCGGATCAGATAACCTGCCAATCAAAATTATAAAACTTACTACAATCATCATACTAGAACCTTTATGTAGACTGTACAACAAATCAATGTTTAACCGTAGCTACGAACATGCAGTCACTCATCAACTTCTAACGGAAAAACAAAGTGGATATCGCCACACCACTGCACTCAACTACAACTATGTACTTGACGCACAACATTCACAAATCTCTTGACGGAGGGACGAGACATCACAGACAATTTTTCTAGACATATCCAAATACTTTGATAAAATATGGCATGAGGGTCTTGTCTTCAAATGCAAAAATGAATTTTACATATCAGGCAATCTTCTTTCCTGGTTAAAATCTTACTTCACGGACAGATGACAAAAAGTTAGCATTGAAGACGCCGACTCGAACACACTGAATCTGAATGCTGGATGTCCCCAGGGATCTGTGTTAAGACCTTTACTCGCATTAATCTACCTAAACGGGACCTGGCAGAGTTGACGACAAATGACATTTTATTTTATGTCGACGACACTTCGATATATGCAACTTACATAAACAACGATATCCGCACTGCAACAGACACGTTACAAC
>JAXIVJ010008886.1:35000-45000 GCA_036785665.1 Chirona hameri | reverse complement strand
CCCCCGCTGGGGGCGCCGGGGAGTCAGGAATTCAGTGACGCCTGTAACCGCGTTTTTGACGCCGGATGCGAGCGGCGATCAAAGAGCCACAGGTGGGGAGTGCCGTTGGCAACGAGCGGCTCCCCAGGGGACGCGTGTGTGTTCAGTACACAGCTACGGTCCGAATCGGCCATCACAACTTCCGCGCTGCATTCCTGCGCTCCAAGTGGGCTGTTGGTAGCCAGCGCGGGCCCAGAAAGATTGGCATTCGACTGTTGGTAGCCAGCGCGGGCCCAGAAAGATTGGCATTCGACTGTTGGTAGCCGGCGCGGGCCCAGAAAGATTGGCATTCGACTGTTGGTAGCCGGCGCGGGCCCAGAAAGATTGGCATTCGACGCCGCAGGCGGAATTAGACCAATGGCCAATGAACGCCAGTGACATTCGACGACTCGATGACCTTGGCATTTGGAGACTGACATGCAAAGTTTAAGTGTCTGAAAAACAGCCAATTTGAGCAGTGAAATTATCTTTGAAGGCCGTATTAATTTCGCTCAGAAAATTGTATCCGCCTGTGTGCAATATGCGAGCAGTGTGTGTCATAAGCCGCGAGGTAATATGCTGCTTAGCTTCCAGACAAGCCGCGTGTTAACGTCAGCAGTTAGCTGACGTCTTTCAAAATTCGCCACAATTTCAACGACGCAGTAAATTGGACGCATTTAGATTCCGAGCACTCATCACGGCTTGTGGCTTAGTTAGCCTCTTAACTCAACCCAAAACCCCTTACCATGAAGGGAAAGGCTGGCCAAGACATTTTTCCTGCGGGGGTGGTCACTCCGGTCGGGTTTAGCCGCTCGCTGCGGCCAGATAGCAGCTGGCTTGTCTTCTCTAATATACCTAAGTGCTTAGCTTGTTATAACGCTGATGCCGTTCTGGCTACCAGAGCACTCTGCGGTTGGGAAAGCCACTGGGAACGACCTCAAACAGTGTAACTCGGGCGTCAGCAGCAACAATAACACGACAAATCACTCATGGGAAACAACTAGCAGGCGAGAAAAGGATGGCAGGTACCATGTTCCACTGCGTACAATACTCAAGAGGACCGAGGACACCTGCAACCAGAGTTCCCAGATTGAGATGTCTAATATATAAATAAGCTTGGAAAATTGTCACGATGTGATAAGGTGTTTATCTAAATGATGATCGGCGATGATCGGCACCCAAACAGAAACAAGTTCGTACTGCGAGAAGTCTTCAGATATTGAACTAAAAATGAACCCAAATTTGGGAATGTGACCTTTAAAATTTGAGATTAGTGCACACACAAATGTATCCAAACTTGCACATCGCATTACGAAATGAGAGACAATTGCAAATTCAAAGAAAGGAAGAATGCTCGTTTCAGTCGTATTTCGCACTGCCAAGAACACTTTTATGAACACAAAACACAAAACCAGAAAACACAAAACCAGAGGTAGGTTAGAGGTTGGTTCCATGACACTCTGTTAACTTAATCAACAGCACACAGCAAAGATAGACTAAGTACGTAGCAAATATAATACTGAAAGGAAACAAGATTGTACGCCGCAAAGCACATGATTGGAACGCTTTTCGGAGAAACGCATGCAGCCAATACCATTCGCACGTCACATTCGCATATCTGATCAGATGTAATATAAGTTTATTCCATGGAAATGTCCATTTCCGGATTCCAATGATATGTTAAGGCTTTATGTAACATTAATGCACGAATTCCAATGTGTGTGATGCCCTGTTCAAGCCGATTCTAGAATATAATACATTCTTGGAAGGGCAAGCCGTCAATATTACCTCGACTAGCTTCGAATTCACGTCAAATGCCCATTCTAGTAAATATATAAAGAGATATTAAAATTAGCCTGATGCTCATTGATAATTAAAAAAGATAAAACAAAGTTAAGAATTAAATGATATTTCGTTCACGGATCTTCATCAGATACAGTAATAACAAAATGCACCTCGGAAAAACAGCGAGCTTGATTCGCAAAGTTTTGTATTTGCTGTTACTGAACAAACCTGTACCTGTTACTGAAAATGGCGATGTGAGTCACGAAAATAGGAAACCTCAACTTCATTTTACGTCCACCCACCGATGATCCCTGCCAACAGCGAACTTACAACTTATCACTCCGACCGGCAGTTGCATGGTGAACAATCCGAGCGTGCGGCGGCGGCTACATTTTACGCTCCTCCAAGTCATAATGAGCTGGTCGTGCATTGCGTCACTCAATGACAACGGGTCCAGTTTCGCAAATAAACCACTGCCGCTAGCTGCACTGTTGACAAATACCACCACCATAAAACGCAATCCACCACCATAAAACGCATACCACCACCATAAAACGCACTCGGCGCGAGGCTCGCGCCCGGCCACCGCATGCGATTCGGAGGCATCCAGGGCGGATGAATCTCCAGGCGTGATAGCGCATAATGTTTTATTCACTGTGTTGCATCAGTTGCTGACGTAAGCAATCAGACTATCGAGCTTCCTTGGACAAATGTCTTTGTGCTATGCTATTTCACCAGAAGTGACCATTTACACTGCTGAGGCAGCTACGTCAGCGCGGGGCGTCTGCGTGCCTCCGCTGTCGTTTCAGCTCCTGCTGCACGCGCAGACTCCACGCGGCTCGCGACACGTGCGGTGGGCCAGAGGTGAAGCAAATGGCATAAATTTGAGAGTCCATTCGAGGATATTCACAATTGCGCAGCGGCAAGCACGTGGGGGGAGAAAGCCCATTTCAAGACCCATTCGTGTTCTTGTCCTTAACTTCTTGTTGGGCGCACAAACTTTGGTCAGACATCAAGGAATCAAATTATACATGCATACGCTCCTCCTCTGTCCCCCACATTCACATTTGTCGCATCCACATTTTCGGAAAACTCACTAACTAATGGAAGTCGTATTCTGGTCGAAAACTTTTGCACATGAGATCCACGCATGGTAGAGCTTTAGCAGCATACAAAAGGTCAGTTGGCGCAATATATCACGCTGGTGGCAAGCAATCGCCACGGTCTCAAAATTAGCAGGGACAAATCCAAGTGACCGTGTACTTTAACATGGGATCATATTAGGGATGGCAGAACATTACTAGCATGTCCCTGGTGTCCCCAGTGGTAGGCGGTAGCCACGCCCATGGCCTGGGGTGCATCGCTGGAAAAAACTTTTAAACCTTACAATGCTTGGAACTCTGGTAAAGGTTGGTGGAGCAATGGGGTCCCACCAACTAAATAGAACACATCAGACTTCACCCATGGATCCACATAGCTATTCTAAATGTTTGGCCATCCAAATACAACCGAGTGTTCGGCGCATCACAAGCTGGTCTCCGATGTCAGCGTTTGGCTGCCTTTTGCTGCCGCCCACATGCCGCTCTCTCGCGGCCTCTCTCTCTCGCGGCCTCTCTCTCGCGGCCTCTCTCTCTCGGCCTCTCTCTCGCGGCCTCTCTCTCTCTCGCGGCCTCTCTCTCTCTCTCTCTCTCTCTCTCTCTCGCGGCCTCTCTCTCGCGGCCTCTCTCTCGGGGCCTCTCTCCGCGCCGCCGCCTGCGGCTGTGGCGGCGGCGGAGGCGGAGGCGGAGAGCAGGCCCACAGCGAACAGGTTCGCCCGCCGCCGCGGCGCCGGCATCACATTCTCGCCGAATATGGCTCGGCCGGCGACCTGCGCAATGGCCTGCGCGGCGACACAGACAGCTCAGACAGATGCCGAAAACACGGAGCTGGCCCCGTCAGACGGCGCCAGCGCGCCGGTCGGCTCGCAATCCATCGTCTTCTCCGGGCAGGTCGTTCGCACCGCGCCGCCACTCCGACGCGTATATCAATTATGGCACGCGTCCGAGCGGTCCCCCGGCGCCCCAGAGAGTCGCCATTCAAACGGCTCTGTCGTCCGTCTTGGACCAGCGGCCTGTCGTCGAGGGACGTGTCGAGGGCCGTGACCAGGAAATCCGAGCTGAGTCTCCGCCGCCGGGGACCCGGGGTATTCCGACGCGACCGCGAACTGCCGCACGATAATTCGCGCCGCAGACACGTGTCCTCGCGCCGCAGACACGTGTCCCATTTCCTTTGGTGATTGTTTGCATCAGCAACATGATGCAACGTCAACAAAGGGGAATAGAATATTTCACTCTATCGCGATGACAATTCAGATGCAGTCAGCTGCCTCCGGTAACGGCACCGGCTGTGAGTTATGGGGGTCGTGACTAAGGCCGACTGTGTGCAGCTGGCGCCCGAACCAGTAACGGCTTCCAATACATCTTCAGCTTCAGCCAATACATCTTCAGCCTTCTTCAGCTTCAGCACAAGGCTATTTTGGTTGACAGCTGAACGTCTACGGTTTAGCTGGTACCGATGGTAGTACCCGCTCCCAATGCACCTTAGCTTAAACACAGACTATTTTCGAGTTTAAAAATAAGCAAAACACTTATTTAGAAACGGCGATAGTCTTTTTGTCAGATGGTGGTATTTTTATCAGCCCGTTTGAGCATGTCACTGTCTGAGCCGTGTGAGCACGATGTCGTCTGTATAGTGAATGTCGGGCAACACATGTACCGACTGGTTTCGATTGAGTCTGGCCGGTTGTTTGAACAAGTCACGATGAACATGACTGGAACATAGCTCAGACCTCACTTTGTGAAGCCCTTATCTGCGAATCGCCAACATGTCAGCATAACCATTTGACACAAATCATATTCAGGCTTGTAATACAAAGATATAATGGAACATCATAGTGCTTGTCCGGTGCATCGACATTTGTAGCAGTTTGTTTCGCCAGCAGTTCAGTAAAAGAATAGGCCACGTAGCCCCAGCTGCAGTGATCATGTCTCTGGGTCGGCACAGTCGCAGCTGCACCTAGAATGTCTGTGTTCCAGCCGTAACTGCAGCTCCCATGTCTCCGAGCCCGCAACAGTGCAGCTCTCATACATGCGTTCCAGTTACGATGCATTTCCCACGCCTTCAGCCCAGTCACGGCTGCAGCCCCCATCGGCTGTGTGCTAGCCACATCAGCAGCTCCCATGCCTCCGTCCCAGTCAACACAGCTGCAGCTCCCATGCCTCTGTCCCAGCTATCTTGCATGTCCTGGACCTCCGTCTTGCATGTCCCTATCCCAGCCGGAGCTCTTTCTCCCACGCTGCTCAGCCTCAGCCTCAGCCCGGTTCGTCTGGAGATGAGTAGGAGTCCGGCACCTGGCCGGGCCGGGCCGGGTCGAGGCTGAATTGCTGCCGGCCAGCCAGGCAGCTGGGGTCTGAGCCGGACCCCACACGGCTCCGACACGTGGGACCCCACACGGACCCCACACGTGGGAAACCCGAGCTGTTAGGCACCGCCGCAGACAGACCCAGTGCCGGGCGGTGGCGGAGGATCAGGCGCGCCTCTGCCACGGACCCTACCGCCCCGCGCCGGGCGGTGGCGGAGGATCAGGCGCGCCTCTGCCACGGACCCTACCGCCCCGCGCCGCCGGGCCGCAGGTCACTGACAGTCGGCCAGACGCGGGTGAAGTGTCAGAGGTCAGAGGGTACACAGCCATGGTACGGTCACAGCCAGGACGAAGGCCCAGACAGCTTGGTATGGTCACAGCCAGGACGAAGGCCCAGACAGCTTGGTATGGTCTCAGCCAGGACGAAGGCCCAGACAGCTTGGTATGGTCACAGCCAGGACGAAGGCCCAGACAGCTTGGTATGGTCACAGCCAGGACGAAGGCCCAGACAGCTTGGTATGGTCACAGCCAGGACGAAGGCCCAGACAGCTTGGTATGGTCACAGCCAGGACGAAGGCCCAGGCAGCTTGGTATGGTCACAGCCAGGACGAAGGCCCAGACAGCTTGGTATGGTCACAGCCAGGACGAAGGCCCAAACAGCTTGGTATGGTCACAGCCAGGACGAAGGCCCAGACAGCTTGGTATGGTCACAGCCAGGACGAAGGCCCAGACAGCTTGGTATGGTCACAGCCAGGACGAAGGCCCAGACAGCTTGGTATGGTCACAGCCAGGACGAAGGCCCAGACAGCTTGGCATGGTCACAGCCAGGACGAAGGCCCAGACAGCTTGGTATGGTCACAGCCCGGACGAAGGCCCAGACAGCTTGGTATGGTCACAGCCCCGGCGTATCAAGAAACGAAGTGAGAGTGGAGTGAAACAGGTACAGCCAGATGGCCGTCTGCGTGTTGGGTGAGAAAGTTATGAGATAGACAGCGGTATAGGACAGCTCTCAAAACATCGTTATGTTGTCCTTCCCAGCCTTTATAAGGGCAGACAAACATAATCTGGAATATTTCCAACGCAGTTATCACAATAAAATAGCACGAAAATGAAATAGCACGAAAGCACAGTCGAGAATTGTTGCGGTTAAAAAGAAACTGAGGCCATCCAAATCATTGCAGGGAAATATCTCAGTTCAAACGCCCCCCCCCCCTTTATTTTTAACATGGGGGTTTGAATTGAGATAGCAGATTTGTAGAGTAGATCGAGAAACGGGTTGTGGTGAAATAATTACCTCGCTCTTCTAAGTAATTTCGACACAGGACTAGTGGGCCCCTTTTAGAAGAAGTTTCATTTCCCCGAAACTTGTTTCGGGTCCTCACAACGGTTGTTTACGTTACAAGCAGCCTGCGTATATATGCCTAAAGTCCATCGTTATTGTGTGCAATAGTTTCCATATCCAAGCTACCGTATGCATGACGTCATAATTTGTCATGAAGGCTGCTATGGCCATGAAGGAAAAACTCTAGAGAAACATGCCCACTGGCGGATCCTGGAGGGGGGGGGGGGGCATTTAGGGCGCCCCCCCCCCCCCCCCCCAAAGCCCAAAGTGGCCTGTTTGCCCCCCCCCCCCCCCAAAAAAAAAACGACCAAGCCTCACATGAAAAGCCGATCGGTAATAATGTATGACTTTGCCTCTGTACCATAAATAAAAGCTTCGATGGAAACAAATATCTGAGGCCATTCTTATAATTAAAAAAAATCGAGCCGTGGCTCGATTTTTTTTTAAAGACTGGCCTAAGGACTTGCAATTTGTTATGTTTGGGCAGTGTGTAAAATACCTGCATATTATTTGGCTTTGCCGCATGGGTGGAGCTTTCCAGACAAAGTTGGTGGGGCAAAATGCCATATTGGCCGATGTTTTCCATTATTGAGGTGAAAAATTGATGTATTAATGCCAGTAAACCTTCAAATCTGACAAAAGTTGGTGAGGCATAACACAAAGTTGGTGGGACAGTGGCCACACCATGTGAATAGGAAACTCCACCCGTGCTTTGTTGTTGCATTTCCGAGGCGCTGTTTCGACGCTAAACATCTCCCGCACCGGGTCCTGAGGCCATTCTTTTAAAAAGAAATCGAGCCACGGCTCGATTTATTTGTATAATAATGGCCTCAGTCATTGCTCGTCTTTAAGAGGAGCAATGACCTGTTACCGAATGCCTCTTAATCGCTAACGAAGGGTGTTACAATATACCCGAAAGCTCAAAAGCTCAATCAGAAAGCTCAATACAAAGAGGACTTACTCCACAATAAAAACAAATCGGAGCTTTCGATTTGTTTTTCTTGTGGAGTAAGTCCTCTTTGTAATTAATCTATATCACCCACTCCACATCATGTCTTTTCGCTTCGCGGATCCCAGATGAGTCCCTGAACAGGTCGGAAGGGCGTTAAAAAGGTCGGAGGGGCCCCTAGACTATATGAAGGGACCCTGAGCCTTTCAACAGTAAGAATGCAGTTGTCCAGGGAATTAAACTCAAAATTTCACGCCGCTCCCCGTCGCATTGTAACTACAAATTATATTATTATATGTGGGTTAAAAAATCGTGCCGTTTCTCGGCGCATTTATGTGTTATGTTGCTACTTTCCTATATCATTGGGCAGGCACGTAGCCAGAGGGGGGGGGGGGGGGGCGGCGGGGACAGCCGCCCCCCCCCCCCCCCCCCTGGAGGCCAGGAGGGCGCGCCGAAAAGGCCAAAGAGACCGCGCGAAGCGCGATATCACGGTCTCTTCACCACACTAAGCGTGGTGTTTAGAGCGAGTTTAGAGCACTTCAGAGACCCTTTGGGCCACCAGGACCCTCTCTGAAAGACCAGAGGGCCCCTTAGACGTTCAAAAGACCCCTATGCATGTCAGAGGGGCCCCTGGCCAGACCGAAAGGGCCCCTGAGCGTGTCAGAGGGCCCACTGAACACGTCGAATGCAGCAAAGAGGGACCCCTGGGCAGGTCGAGAGGCCCCTGAGCATGTCGGCAGGGCGACAAAGTGGCCAGCGTAGTCCCTTGCCAGGTCGGAAGAGCCCCTTAGACGGCTGGAGGACCCCTGGAGAGACCAGAGGGTTCCTGGGAAGTTCAAAGGGCCCATGTGCAGATCGGAGGGGCCCCTGATCAGACCAAAAGGACCCCTGGGTGGGTAAGAAGGGCTCCTGAACATGCCGAATTGGCCCCTAGCCAGCACGGAGGGGCCCCAGGGCAGGTCGGAGGGCCCCTTGAGCATGTCGGCTGGGCGACAAAGCAGCCAGCGCAGTCCGACCAGAAGAGTTGTTGGGCAGATCGGAGGGCTCCTGGGTAAATCAGTGGAGCCCCTGGCTAGACCGAAAGGGTCCCTGGGCCGTCGGAACGGCCCTTGAACATGCCGGATGAGTTCCTAGCCAGACTGGAGGGGCCCCTGGGCAGGTCTGAGGGCCCCCTGAGCATGTCGACAGGGCGACAAAGCAGCCAGTGCAGCCCCTGGCCAGGTCGGAACGACCTCTGAACAGGCGAATGGGCCCCTTAACACATAAAGGGGGCTTCTTGGAAGGTCAGAGGAGTCCCTGGTCAGACCGGAAGGGTCAAAAGCACGTAGATATCTCAGATGAAGATTAAATACAAAGAGCACTTCCTCCACGATACAAATATTAAAAGCGAAGCGTTCGGGTATATTGTAACACCCTTCGTCAGGGTGTTACAATATACCCGAAAGCTCCGATTTTGTTTCTTGTAGAGTAAGCCCTCTTTGTATTTGATATATATCACCCACTCCACATCATGTCTTTTCGCTTCGCGGATCCCAGATGAGTCCCTGAACAGGTCGGAAGGGCGTTGAAAAGGTCGGACGGGCCCCTAGACAATCTGAAGGGACACTGGGCCTTTCAACAGTAAGAATGCAGTTGTCCAGGGAATAAAACTCAAAATGTGTGCGCCGCTCCGCGGGCAATTTAACTACAAATTCAATTGCATGCGGGTTAGAAAAAAAAACGGCCCGTTTCTCGGCGCATTTGTGTTATATTGCTACTTTCTTATATAATTAAGCAAAATAGTTCACTTTAGCACTTTTTTACCGCACTTTTAAACGCACAATATAGCATTTTTGGAGGTCCGCACCATACGCAATGCGACGCATTGATGAGAAAGCATATCCAGGGCATAAGACTTTTAAAAAATCGTGCCGCTCCGCGGCGCAATTTGTTTAAGAGTTACAGGTCTTGATCTTAAAAATATTCCAAGTTGATATAGCTGATTCAAAATTGGTGTCGCTGGTTCCAACTTGATATGGCAGTTTGCTAACTCCAGCTTCTAAAGGTTGGTATGGCCCATACCATACCTGTCATACTGCATTTTCCATCCTTGTAACGTGGCTTTTCATCCGTTTTGTTTGGCCCTTTCAACGCTCGGGAAGGTGCGTTGAAAGTCGAGGCGCTGCCCCCCCCCCCCCCCCTGGACGAAATCCTGGCTACATGCCTGTATGTATATATATATATATATATATATATTATATATATATATATATATATATATACATATAATATATACATATACATATACATATACATATACATATACATATACATATACATATACATATACATATACATATACATATACATATACATATACATATACATATACATATACATATACATATACATATACATATACATATACATATACATATACATATACATATACATATACATATACATATACATATACATATACATATACATATACATATACATATACATATACATATACATATACATA
>JAXIVJ010008886.1:0-30000 GCA_036785665.1 Chirona hameri | reverse complement strand
CGGGCACTCCCCTACCATCTCCAGTATACCGTCGTCGGCGCCGACACCAGCCCGCGCACCGGACCGGGGAACTACATGGCCGACCCTCCGCCGCCCGGTGCCATACATCATTCGGCACCCGGTGCCCTCCCGGGTAGTGGCGGCGTAAGGCGGCACCGCAGGGGGAGAAGAGCCGGCCACCGCGTTCAGGCACGTCGTCGTCACGCCATCGACGATGAACATCAACGACGCCTGAACCACGGCCGCGCTCTGATCCCCCTCACCGGCCCTGAACCCGCCTCTGGAACAGGGGCCATCACTGCCAGCCATGGACGCGCCACCGGTACGGGGCGCGGAGGGAGCGGCGTCCAGCCGACTGCTCCCGGCGCTGGGGCCTCGTCGCCCCGTCGTGTAGATCGCCAACCGACACATGAGACGGACCACCGACGGGGCGACCGCTCGGTCCGATCTGACGCACCAGCGACCGGCCGTGCGGAGCCAGCCCCGGCACAGGGCCCGAGCGCCGCCCGGACCGAGAGCCAGGCCATTCAAGTGCAGGTGGGGTACCGGCCGAGCTCGGCCGGGACAGGACCGTCCACGGACCGGGTAACATATGCACCGGGAATCGGCTGCGTGACCCGCTGCCTGGTGCGGCAGAGCGCGCTGGTGACACCGCCACGGAGAAGCCTGCTGCAAACCAGGCGGCTCATCGCCGCCGCTCCTGCTGGCCCTTCGACTCGGCCGCCTCTGCTCTACAACTTTGGCCACATTAACGCCAGGTCACTCATCCCTCGTCTAGATGAGGTCAACGTACTACTAAACCAGCAGCATCTCGACATCTTATGCATTTCCGAGACCTGGCTGCGACCTGTCATCACGAGCCGAGTACTGGTCTTCCCCGGTTACACTGTGACCAGATGTGACCGTACCTCCCCACCGGGATCACGCACCGCTCGTGGTGGCGGAGTCGCCATCCTGACGAAAGATCACCTCAGGACGACGCGTCTGGCCTTCGGTGGCTCCGAGCCTGCAGTAGAGTCACTGTGGCTCTCCGTGACAGGCCCCGGTCGAAGGACCGTTGTAGTAGGCGCCATCTACCGACCTCCCGGCTCGCCTGTCACCAGAGGGCTGGAGCTCATCGAGGAGCAGCTCCAGGCAGCGGTCTCCACCGGCCACCCCGTGGTCGTCATGGGTGACTTCAACTTCAACATGCTAGACGACTCCAAGCCGGGGACTCGCGGTCTCAAGCACATCATCAACGACCTAAGCCTGTCACAGCTTGTTGACCGTCCCACTCATATCCATCCAACACCCACATTGCTCGACTTGATTTTAACTAACTTGCCTAACCATTTATCATCTGCTTCAGTCCTCCCTGAGCCCGTTGCTGATCACCAGCCGATCATTCTCAGCGCTCAGCTTCGTCGTCGGCGCCCTCCACGCCCGGATCCCGTCACGCTGCGACCCTGGAAGCGTGCTAACTGGGACGCACTGTGTCTCCGTCTTCTGACTGACGACTGGGCGCCTCTCTACAGCGCCACGTCAGTGGACGACAAAATCGCAGTCTTCATGGGCATCTGGAACGAGGCCGTCGACGAGCACTGTCCGTCAGTCACGGTCAGACGCCGCCGCCCGGACTGCCCATGGATCCGTGATGACCCAGACATCACGGAAGCAATGGAGGAGCGCGACTCCGCCAGACGAGCCTGGGAGGACGAGAGGACACCTCAGGCGCGGCGCAGCTACCAGCTGAGCCGCAACAAGGTGAAAAGCCTCCTCATCCGCGCCAAACGGAAGTTTCTCTGCGACGGCTTGCTGACGGACCGACGAGGGTTTTGGAGTCGGATGAAGAGCTTCGCTCTCCGGCCAGCAGGCGTCACCCCCTCAGGCTGTGACGAAGTTGCCGACAGGGCTGACGAGTTTAATGCGCACTTCGCGTCGGTCGGCCCACGCATCGCTGCCGAAGTCGCTCGTGTCGGTGGTGCCGGCTGTGTACCTCGTCCGCCGCGCGTTTGTGCATCTGCGTTGTTGCTGAGGCCAGCCACCTTGCCTGAGCTCTCTAAAGCCATTAGTGGCATGAGCTCCTCTCGTGCGATCGGAGTGGATGGCATCCCTCTATTTGCTATTGTGAAGTGTTTCCCTGTTGTCGGTTCTCACATTCTCCATCTCATCAACCACTCCATCATCACATCCACCTTTCCCACAGCCTGGAAAATAGCACGAGTTACCCCAGCCCACAAATCGGGCGACCGTTCAGATATGAACAATTTTAGGCCAATTTCGATCCTACCGGTGCTTTCAAAAATTGCTGAAAAAGTAGTGTCCGTTCAACTCGTATCTTACCTAGTCCACAACCACGTACTCTCCCCATGTCAGTATGCGTATCAACCGTGCCACTCCACGGAGGACGCCATGCTCGACGCTGTCGACTGGATCTCAAAAAAGATTGACCAGGGCCAAGTCGCGTCGCTAACGACGCTTGATCTGAGCAAGGCCTTCGACAGTGTCGATCATGGTGTCCTCCTGGATAAGCTTGGGTGGTATGGTGTGCAGTCGCCATGGTTCCGGAGTTACCTCCAAGACCGAAAACAGACGGTAAACGGCGGCTCCTCCATTCCTCTCCCACTGACCCACGGAGTAGCTCAGGGCTCCATCGTCGGACCAGTCCTCTTCCTCATCTTCATCAACGACCTGTCCTCCTTCATCACCCACGGCCGCCTCCTGTCCTACGCCGACGACACCCAGCTCCTTGACCATTCCTCACCCACTGCCGACGGCCTATCCAACCTCAAGGTGCGGGTCGAAGAGTCGATTCTCCATCTCCAAAATTGGTTTCAGGCAAACAGTCTGAAAATGAATCCGAACAAGACTTTCTTTACCATCATCGGAACCAAAGCATCCCTCAAAAAGGCCAAAGACTTTCACATCACTCTGTCCGGCTCGGAAATTTATCCATGCCAAAATGTAAAAATACTCGGAGTCCTCCTCGACCAGCACCTGACATGGGAACCTCATATATCCATGGTGGTCCGACGATGCAACGCCATCCTTTCATCCCTATACAAGATCCGCCATCACGTCACACCTGATGCCCTTAGACTCCTCATCCACGCCCACGTATTTCCCCATATCCAATACTGTCTATCCGTTTGGGGAGGAGCCGCCCAGTGTCACTTGCACCGAGTGCAAAAGACTGTCAACTTCGCGGCCAGGCTGGTGACGGGAGTGCGGCGTTTTGAGCATGTGACACCTGCCCTGGTATCGCTTGGCTGGCAGAGAGTCGATGAGATGGTGCGCCAGCACGACCGCATCCAGGTGCACAGAGCGCTTAACGCCGAGCAGTGTCCTCCCGCCATCAGGGCCGTGTTTGTCCGGCGAGCCCATGTATCGCTACGCGAGTCCCGAGCTGCTGCGGCAGGAGCGCTGGAACTGCCGTTGTGTAAGCTGTCGAGCAGCCAGCGTGCGTTTGCATTTAGAGCGGCGAAAACCTGGAACACTGACATCTCTAAGTTCTAAGGTGAACACCCGCAGTCGGGGTTGCGGTTTCCGATATGTGGATAGCATGTGAGCTGCATTGACCGCTCCAATTTTCTTATGGTTGGTGGTTAAGCCTCATACCGTGCGATGACAGGCCTACCATGTACAATGTGTTCTCTTTTATTGACCGCGATCGTATTGTTTTTTTTATCGTGTTTAAACTGTGCCTTTGTATTTCGATATCACTACACATGTACTCTGACTGGATACGTAAAAGCCACAACGTGGATGTATCTTAATACATGACTATGACTAGTCCTGTTTCGAAATTACTTAACGTAGGGAGGTAATTTTTTCACCACAACCCATTTTTAGATCTGCTCTACAAATCTGCTATATCAGTCCAAAACCCCATGTTAAAGGTGAACTATTCCCTTTAAGGTACATATTTATTGAAAGTGTTCTACATTGTCTCACAAAACTTTAGACTACACACTGTGTTCAATGTCACATCCCCTCAGACACTACGTCGACTCTGCACAATCATTACATACTATTTGGAAACAGTATCGCTTGGCGCACGACAGTGAATTGGACGATATCGCTACCACGAAATATCAGGAATACAAGTGGAAATGATTGCGCAATATCCCATCAGCACGCCCATCTCGTGGCCCGATCAGTCTGTTCAGGTCTGTTCAGGTCTGTTCCCGGCTGTGACCCGGCGGATCAGTCTGTTCAGGTCTGTTCCGTTATTCAGGTCCGATCGGGATCCTGTTCAATCTGTGCAGGCCCGTTTAGGCCAGGACCATTGGCCGTGGTCGCGGCGCGGGGCGGGGCGGGGCGGGGCGGGGCGGGCCCCGCTCCTAGCACGATCAGCTCCCCATGGCCGACCCAAACGAGCCCACACGACACAAATATCTCCGGCCCGATCGGCACCCCGCTCTCCGGGAAACCGACCCACTCGTCCCGCCCGTATACAGACGCCTCTGACGGCATTGGTGCGTGCTGACCCGCCCAAACGACGACGATGACGTCCCAACGACACCCTCACGAAGATGTCACGACACCCAAACGATGACCCCTACCAGTGACGTCACGACTCCCACTCGATCGCCTCGCCGGACCGCGCGGGGTTGTTCATATCATCACTGAATTGTCGTAACAGGGCGACGAACGACGCGCTCGACCACGTGCTCCCGGGCCGACGAGTGATCGGTGTGGGTCGTCCGGCGTTCGCGGCCCCGTCCTTGCCCCAGGGCAATCTGATCCAGCTCGTTCCTGCACGGCTTGCAATCGGGAATGTTTGCCTGGTCGTGTCATCGGTGGGACGAATCGTGCTGCAACGCTGCCAACAGGCGGGTCTTCGAGGGAGGGTCGCTAAGCCTGCCCCCCACGTCAAAGCCTCTGTAGAAAATTATCTGAATTCTTAAGCGTCCTTGCAAGGTAGCCGAGTTGCCAGAAGTTGCCAGAAGTCCAGAGATCTTCTGCGATTACATCTGACGTATCCAATGGCGATTAATTAGCGGTTTGTTAGGGTGACATGGCGCCCGGTGACTGCCACAGCAAGGGACTGTCAGTTGTCACATGGTGTGTCACATGTCATGTTCTGCGACGAGACGTGACTCGCCGTCAGTTGTCACAGTGTCACAGCGATGAGATGAGATTCTGCGACGAGACGTGACTCGCCGTCAGTTGTCACAGTGTCACAGCGATGAGATGAGATTCTGCGATGAGACGTGACTCGCCGTCAGTTGTCACAGTGTCACAGCGATGAGATGAGATTCTGCGATGAGACGTGACTCGCCGTCAGTTGTCACAGTGTCACAGCGATGAGATGAGATTCTGCGATGAGACGTGACTCGCCGTCAGTTGTCACAGTGTCACAGCGATGAGATGGGATTCTGCGATGAGACGTGACTCGCCGTCAGTTGTCACAGTGTCACAGCGATGAGATGATATTCTGCGATGAGACGTGACTCGCCGTCAGCAGGCGTCACCCCCGTCAGCCACCACACAAATGGCATGTGGAAAAGACACTACCACCCACGTAACAGTGGCGGCGGAAGGTATTTTCGGATAGGGGGGGGGGCTGGTCAAAGAAACTCAGCCCCTCCCCCCACCCCCACCAAAAAAAGACGCGAAATGGTATCTCCTCAGATTTATGCCACTATATTTTGCAGGGCCTATAAATGGTCGCAAAAAAAGTCGGACAGGTACATGTTCATGTTGAAGTCTCAGGCCTTCCAAAGGCCTACCGAGCGAGCAGCTATCCCCCCCCCCTCTTCCGCCGCCCCTGCCACGTAATCCAGCTTTAAAAAGCATGCCATACAAAATACCACGCAGAACATATTATTATTAGTAATATATTATTGACTTACTCATCGAAGGTTTCGCGGGATTATCCCTGTGTGAAAACCAGCTCGAAATAGTAAATGATCCACTGTTCAAGAAATTACAAGAAATTACCAATGTTCTTTTATTAGGATGCGCAACCCAGATCATCCGAAGCTGCAAGGTGAAAGTTT
Organism: Chirona hameri; assembly: GCA_036785665.1. Classification (NCBI taxonomy): domain Eukaryota; kingdom Metazoa; phylum Arthropoda; class Thecostraca; order Balanomorpha; family Balanidae; genus Chirona; species Chirona hameri. The sequence continues at coordinate 24,016 of JAXIVJ010008886.1, read as the reverse complement.
GATGATTTTTCCATCAGTCGGCCGGTGCCGCCCCGCCGTGCCCGCCTTCCTGCCTCTCCCCCGGTCAGTGGAGAGACGCCGTCTCTTGGCCCGCACACCACACCAGGCGGGTTACCGACTGACGACACGGCTGGCCCGCACACCACACCAGGCGGGTTACCGACTGACGACACGGCTGGCCCGCACACCACACCAGGCGGGTTACCGACTGACGACACAGCTGGCCCGCACACCACACCAGGCGGGTTACCGACTGACGACACGGCTGGCCCGCACACCACACCAGGCGGGTTACCGACTGACGACACGGCTGGCCCGCACACCACACCAGGCGGGTTACCGACTGACGACACGGCTGGCCCGCACACCACACCAGGCGGGTTACCGACTGACGACACGGCTGGCCCGCACACCACACCAGGCGGGTTACCGACTGACGACACGGCTGGCCCGCACACCACACCAGGCGGGTTACCGACTGACGACACGGCTGGCCCGCACACCACACCAGGCGGGTTACCGACTGACGACACGGCTGGCAGTCACAGCACACCGCAGAGAATGACCAAACAGGGCCGTAACCCGCACACCACACCAGGCGGGTTACCGACTGACGACACAGCTGGCAGGCACAGCACACCGCAGAGAATGACCAAACAGGGCCGTAACCCGCACACCACACCAGGCGGGTTACCGACTGACGACACAGCTGGCAGGCACAGCACACCGCAGAGAATGACCAAACAGGGCCGTAACCCGCACACCACACCAGGCGGGTTACCGACTGACGACACAGCTGGCAGGCACAGCACACCGCAGAGAATGACCAAACAGGGCCGTAACCCGCACACCACACCAGGCGGGTTACCGACTGACGACACAGCTGGCAGGCACAGCACACCGCAGAGAATGACCAAACAGGGCCGTAACCCGCACACCACACCAGGCGGGTTACCGACTGACGACACAGCTGGCAGGCACAGCACACCGCAGAGAATGACCAAACAGGGCCGTAACACCGATACACAGGCCTGGGAACGCTTTCAAAGTGGGGGGGGGGGGCAAACCCAATTGTGACTAGCCACGCCCCTGGTTAGTGACGACGCCCCTGGTTTTTCGCATCAGGTTTCTCATACAGAACCTCGTTGACAAAGGAAAAAATTAAGGTAAACATGAGTATAAGTGTGATGTTTGGAGAATTTTACAAAACAAACTCACACTTTCGATTTCTTATATGAAAAAGGATTTTTTTTACGGAACGTTGAGATCAGCCACGTTGGGGGGGGGGGGGCGACCCCGATCCCGAAGTTTGGGGAGGCAAGCGCCCTCTCTGCCTCCCACCCCCCCCCCCCCCCTGTTCTCGGGCCCCTGCACCGATAGGCCGTCTCTTCCGAACGACCGACAGGTGCAGCCTTTCTAATAAAGTAGAATTGGAGGGGGCAATAAATACAAATTAAATATTGATGCCAAGTGAATCCACCCAGAAACGATCATAAGCGAAAATTATTGATAAATAAACCACCACGGACCACACGGATAAATAAGCGAGTTAAATTGTTAAGTAAAACAACCGTTGCAGCTGCCAAATTCTGATTTAAGCTGTTCCGAGAAGACTTTCATGAGCAGTTGAACATCAATCTTCATTTTTGTCCGGCTCAAGTTGTCAATTTCAACATATTTTCCATAGCTTTCATAGCGCTGCATGCAACATCTCTTATCGTGCTCATAAACTTAAGTCACTTCTGGAATTGCACACTAATCATGCTGCCAACTAATCCGACAAGGCGAGTCGCGCAGCGCCAGCCAGACTGAGGACGTCTGGACTTTACGTCTCCACCACGTCCCTGGCAACACAAGACCCAATCCGCTGCTCATCCGAACGTAAATGGAACCTCAAACGTCCGTAATGGCCGCGTAACAAGCCACCGACATCCGCACTGCTACCCAGCCTAACCAGCGTCTCCCTCCGTTCCACAGCTAACGAGGTGTGACGCCGGCAGCGGTGGGCGCGCAGGACGGCTGTGACGGAGACTACTGCCGCCGCTGCTCACGTCCGCGCCACGGAGACACGGACGGACGCTGACCGGACGGACGCTGACCAGCGCCGTCCTGTGTCTCGCTGTGTCTCGCCGTGTCGCCGTGTCGCTGTGTCTCGCTGTGTCTCGCCGTGTCTCGCCGTCTCGCTGTGTCTCGCCGTGTCGCTGTGTCTCGCTGTGTCTCGCCGTGTCGCCGTGTCGCTGTGTCTCGCTGTCTCGCCGTGTCGCCGTGTCGCCGTGTCTCGCCGTGTCGCTGTGTCTCGCTGTGTCGCTGTGTCGCCGTGTCTCGCCGTGTCTCGCTGTGTCTCGCCGTGTCTCGCTGTGTCTCGCCGTGTCGCTGTGTCTCGCCGTGTCGCCGTGTGGCCGTGTGGCCGTGTGGCCGTGTCGCCGTGTCGCCGTGTCGCAGGCAGCGGAGACACCTGGCGCGGCGGCGGCGGCGCTCCCTGGTAGCCGCTGTCGCCGGCCGCAATCCCCTGTTGTGATTAGGAAAAACGCTCCGTGATTTTCGGAGCACAAATCCCGTTCCAGCAACACGACCTTCGTCAGATCGTGTGGGAAAAACCGAGCGAGCGTCATTCGGAGAGCATCCACCTGGGCTGCCCGGCCGGCACTCTCCAGCCAAATAACGCGCATCAGGTCAGCGTACAGCGTCCATCGCAAACACGAACGCCCCAGGCACGTCCGGACACGGGCGCTCCCAGGGCGCTCCCAGGGCGCTCCCACACAGAGCCCAGAGATGATCGGCACCTAAGCCGGCGACACACGAAAACGCTGCCAACAGTCGGCAAGGTCCTTCCGCATACCGGCTCGGCGGCCAACACATGTATCCCCCGCGCCGGGGGCGGCAGGGGACGTGCCTGGCACTGCCGACTGATCTGCCGTCAACACGGCGCCGCGTATCGGTGACTCTACCGGCCACAAACCGCTCTCCGCACCGCCACACCGTCTCCGCACCGCCGCACCGTCTACCTCACCGCCGCACCGCCACACCGTCTACCTCACCGCCGCACCGCCACACCGAACCGCCCACCGTCTACCTCACCGCCGCACCGCCCTCCGCCGCCCCACCTCCCCACTGCAGCCAACGCGCAACAAAACCCTAAGCCGAACGGACGAGCCGCCTCAAAGCGGCATCGGTGTGTTAAAGCGATGCCTGACGGCCGCTGAAAGGCTCTCTGGAAGTGACGGCTCTCGGCTCCAGGCTCGAGGCTCTCGGCGCCACAGGATGCTCAGTCGCGGGACACAAAGCGACCTGGAAGTGGCCGCACGTCGCGTGCGGCCACTACGGGCACGTGTCGGCGACGAACGGGTACCACTCACGACACAGACTGGGGCAGACGTTTCCCGGGGCAGCGGCCCACTGTCATGACACGTGTCCGGCATTAGTGCCGGGTTCGCGCCTCGGTTCGTGCCGGGTTCGCGCCTCGGTTCGTGCCGGGTTCGCGCCTCGGTTCGTGCCGGGTTCGCGCCTCGGTTCGTGCCGGGTTCGCGCCTCGGTTCGTGCCGGGTTCGCGCCTCGGTTCGTGCCGGGTTCGCGCCTCGGTTCGTGCCGGGTTCGTGCCGGGTTCGTGCCGGGTTCGCGCCTCGGTTCGTGCCGGGTTCGCGCCTCGGTTCGTGCCGGGTTCGCGCCTCGGTTCATGCCGGGTTCGCGCCTCGGTTCGTGCCGGGTTCGCGCCTCGGTTCGTGCCGGGTTCGCGCCTCGGTTCGTGCCGGGTTCGCGCCTCGGTTCGTGCCGGGTTCGCGCCTCGGTTCGTGCCGGGTTCGCGCCTCGGTTCATGCCGGGTTCGCGCCTCGGTTTGTGCCGGGTTCGCGCCTCGGTTCGTGCCGGGTTCGCGCCTCGGTTCGTGCCGGGTTCGCGCCTCGGTTCGTGCCGGGTTCGCGCCTCGGTTCGTGCCGGGTTCGCGCCTCGGTTCGTGCCGGGTTCGCGCCTCGGTTCGTGCCGGGTTCGCGCCTCGGTTCGTGCCGGGTTCGCGCCTCGGTTCATGCCGGGTTCGCGCCTCGGTTCGTGCCGGGTTCGCGCCTCGGTTCGTGTCGGGTTCGCGCCTCGGTTCGTGTCGGGTTCGCGCCTCGGTTCGTGTCGGGTTCGCGCCTCGGTTCATGTCGGGTTCGCGTCTCGGTTCATGTCGGGGTCGCTCCTCGGTTCATGTCGGGGTCGCTCCTCGGTTCATGTCGGGGTCGCTCCTCGGTTGGTGTCTCGGTTGTTAGTCTGGGTCGGTCGGCCGAGGCCACCTGAGTCCGTAGAGTACGGCCTGGGGTCGACCGAAGTGGCGTGCGTTCTTTGGGTGCGATCGCGTCAGCTGGGGGTTGACGGGAGCCGTGCTCGTGAAGTCTGCCAGAGTCGAGTCTGCAGCGATGGCCGCCACGCCGGTCACCGGGTCGGGCGGCGCGGGTCACTGGGGAGGACACGGCTCGTCGCTTGTGAGAGGCTCGTGAGAGGCGGCCCGCACAGGGTTTGAGTCGGGCCGCGAGGAGTGAATCGACCGTCATCACTGCGGCGGCAGGTCGAAACCAGGTAGATAACGAGGGCGACTGATGGCGGAGGTGAGGGATCAGGTGATAGGGAGAGATACGATAAACAGAGGGAAGAGACTACATGAGGGAATAAATACATATCAAAGCTGGGTGTATAAGAAAGTTAGGTGCAATAACGGAGAATGTAAAAGGTTTCAGAAAGGGTAGAATGATAGAGGACAAAGAGGATAATGAGATACGGAGTGTAATGCGTCAAAAGGTGGCATGATAATGAGATACAGAGTGTAATGCGTGAAAAGGTGACATGATAATGAGATACAGAGTGTAATGCGTCAAAAGGTGACATGATAATGAGATACAGAGTGTAATGCGTCAAAAGGTGACATGATAATGAGATACAGAGTGTAATGCGTCAAAAGGTGGCATCTACCGGGATAATGAGATACAGAGTGTAATGCGTGAAAAGGTGGCATGATAATGAGATACAGAGTGCAATGCGTCAAAAGGTGGTATCTACCGGGATAATGAGATACAGAGTGTAATGCGTGAAAAGGTGGCATCTACCGGGATAATGAGATACAGAGTGTAATGCGTGAAAAGGTGACATCTACCGGAGGCTGATTGCTCACGGCGAGATTTCGCTGCCGAGGGAGAGCTAACAGGCGGCGGCGGGCGAGCCTAACTAACATGCGGCGACACATCGAAGTGGTTCGCAGAAGCGGCCGGCTCCGTCTCTTTAATGTCAGCGGCAAGGAGAGGTGAAAAAATAGACGAAAACTTGGTACATCATTGTGACAACTTTTTGAATTCAACTACGAAAAACACACATACACACACATCAGTTTTGTATCTATCAGAAGCCCTGGGATCCGGGATCCTAGGAGACTGTTGATGCATACGAACGCGACATGTGCTGTTTTTGTAGCATGGATGTACAAAGTTTCAACAATTATGCAACAGTTTGGGTTAATTTTTCCCCGTGTGTCGGTCTGAGCCCACTGTTGTCGTGGCGGCCGTCCTGCGCCTGCAAGTGGTCGTCTGTCAGTGAAACGGCCACGGAATGCTCCACCGGAGAATGAGCAGCATACGTATCAACATAGTCTCAAGTGTTTATACACCAGGTTCTGGGCCGCCGGAGCCTTTTGCAGAATCCATGATATCAGAGCGCGATGGATGTCACGGCGCGGGGCTCGGCGTCCGCCGGTTCGCCGTAGGCCGGGTCACTGCATGGTCGGGGCTCGGCGTCCGCCGGTTCGCCGTAGGCCGGGTCACTGCAGGGTCGGGGCTCGGCGTCCGCCGGTTCGCCGTAGGCCGGGTCACTGCAGGGTCGGGGCTCGGCGTCCGCCGGTTCGCCGTAGGCCGGGTCACTGCAGGGTCGGGGCTCGGCGTCCGCCGGTTCGCCGTAGGCCGGGTCACTGCAGGGTCGGGGCTCGGCGTCCGCCGGCTCGCCGTAGGCCGGGTCACTGCAGGGTCGGGGCTCGGCGTCCGCCGGTTCGCCGTAGGCCGGGTCACTGCAGGGTCGGGGCTCGGCGTCCGCCGGTTCGCCGTAGGCCGGGTCACTGCAGGGTCGGGGCTCGGCGTCCGCCGGTTCGCCGTAGGCCGGGTCACTGCAGGGTAGGAGCTCGGCGTCCGCCGGCTCGCCGTAGGCCGGGTCACTGCAGGGTCGGGGCTCGGCGTCCGCCGGTTCGCCGTAGGCCGGGTCACTGCAGGGTCGGGGCTCGGCGTCCGCCGGTTCGCCGTAGGCCGGGTCACTGCAGGGTCGGGGCTCGGCGTCCGCCGGCTCGCCGTAGGCCGGGTCACTGCAGGGTCGGGGCTCGGCGTCCGCCGGTTCGCCGTAGGCCGGGTCACTGCAGGGTCGGGGCTCGGCGTCCGCCGGTTCGCCGTAGGCCGGGTCACTGCAGGGTCGGGGCTCGGCGTCCGCCGGTTCGCCGTAGGCCGGGTCACTGCAGGGTCGGGGCTCGGCGTCCGCCGGTTCGCCGTAGGCCGGGTCACTGCAGGGTCGGGGCTCGGCGTCCGCCGGTTCGCCGTAGGCCGGGTCACTGCAGGGTCGGGGCTCGGCGTCCGCCGGTTCGCCGTAGGCCGGGTCACTGCAGGGTCGGGGCTCGGCGTCCGCCGGTTCGCCGTAGGCCGGGTCACTGCAGGGTCGGGGCTCGGCGTCCGCCGGTTCGCCGTAGGCCGGGTCACTGCAGGGTCGGGGCTCGGCGTCCGCCGGTTCGCCGTAGGCCGGGTCACTGCAGGGTCGGGGCTCGGCGTCCGCCGGTTCGCCGTAGGCCGGGTCACTGCAGGGTCGGGGCTCGGCGTCCGCCGGTTCGCCGTAGGCCGGGTCACTGCAGGGTCGGGGCTCGGCGTCCGCCGGTTCGCCGTAGGCCGGGTCACTGCAGGGTCGGGGCTCGGCGTCCGCCGGCTCGCCGTAGGCCGGGTCACTGCAGGGTCGGGGCTCGGCGTCCGCCGGTTCGCCGTAGGCCGGGTCACTGCAGGGTCGGGGCTCGGCGTCCGCCGGTTCGCCGTAGGCCGGGTCACTGCAGGGTCGGGGCTCGGCGTCCGCCGGCTCGCCGTAGGCCGGGTCACTGCAGGGTCGGGGCTCGGCGTCCGCCGGTTCGCCGTAGGCCGGGTCACTGCAGGGTCGGGGCTCGGCGTCCGCCGGTTCGCCGTAGGCCGGGTCACTGCAGGGTCGGGGCTCGGCGTCCGCCGGTTCGCCGTAGGCCGGGTCACTGCAGGGTCGGGGCTCGGCGTCCGCCGGTTCGCCGTAGGCCGGGTCACTGCAGGGTCGGGGCTCGGCGTCCGCCGGCTCGCCGTAGGCCGGGTCACTGCAGGGTCGGGGCTCGGCGTCCGCCGGTTCGCCGTAGGCCGGGTCACTGCAGGGTCGGGGCTCGGCGTCCGCCAGTTCGCCGTAGGCCGGGTCACTGCAGGGTCGGGGCTCGGCGTCCGCCGGTTCGCCGTAGGCCGGGTCACTGCAGGGTCGGGGCTCGGCGTCCGCCGGTTCGCCGTAGGCCGGGTCACTGCAGGGTCGGGGCTCGGCGTCCGCCGGTTCGCCGTAGGCCGGGTCACTGCAGGGTCGGGGCTCGGCGTCCGCCGGCTCGCCGTAGGCCGGGTCACTGCAGGGTCGGGGCTCGGCGTCCGCCGGTTCGCCGTAGGCCGGGTCACTGCAGGGTCGGGGCTCGGCGTCCGCCGGCTCGCCGTAGGCCGGGTCACTGCAGGGTCGGGCGGTGCTTCTCCGTACTGGTCACGGTTAGTCACGGTTAGCCGCTCACAAAGCAATCACGCGTCGCGCCGAGTGAGGCCGAGCCATCTCTCCGGTCTGCCCGGTCTCCAGTGCCGGCAATCATCAGTTACACCGATCGGCGCAGCTGCGGCCGGAACACCCGGCTGGGGCGGCCTATCAGCTAACTCAATCCGACCAGGGTTCATCACTCGTGCCCATGGCAGCCGAAATCGGACGAGTGCTCGAGCCGCACCCACCGGCGCGTGCACCTCTCCTCGGCTAACCAGCCACGATCTGTGGGTGCTAACCAGCCACGATTTGTGGTCTCGGCTGGGCGTGCGGGCGGCGGCCGCCGGCGGTGGTGGCCGGGACCGGAGGTGAAAAATCGAGAAGAACTCGCACTACGATTAAAGGAACTTTATGATTCATGCCGAGCGAAACAGGAGGAATGACCGCATCGGGTGTGCGGTCCTCATACACTTATGATAAATCAACATCTTTATCTTTTCTATTTCGCATATCATGAATTCAAAAGGTTCCGATTATCGCGTAGCCAGCTTGAATCGATTTACAGATCATTTGTCCTCACTGGCAGCTCTGGCCAGGGCGGCCGGGTCGGTCGTCGCTCCGGCCCGTGGCTGACGGACAAAGACGGCAGCGACGGCCGGCGACTGATGGGTACGGCGGCAGGAGGCACGCGCCCGAGACGGAAGACACGTGCCGATGGCGCCGACTGTTGTCACGCTCCATAGAGAAGCAGAGCCACCACGCGTGACGACAGAGGGACCAGTCACCACGCGTGACGACAGAGGGACCAGAGACACCACGCGTGACGACAGAGGGACCATTCACCACGCGTGACGACAGAGGGACCAGAGTCACCACACGAGACGACAGAGGGACCAGTCACCACACGAGACAGCGGGGACCAGAGTCACCACACGAGACAGCGGGACCAGAGTCACCACACGAGACAGCGGGGACCAGAGTCACCACACGAGACAGCAGAGGGACCAGAGTCACCACATGTGACGACAGAGGGACCAGAGTCACCACACGTGACGACAGAGGGACCAGAGTCACCACACGAGACGACAGAGGGACCAGTCACCACACGAGACAGCGGGGAACAGAGTCACCACACGAGACGACAGAGGGACCAGAGTCACCACACGAGACGACAGAAGGACCAGAGTCACCACACGAGACGACAGAGGGACCAGAGTCACCACACGAGACGACAGAAGGACCAGAGTCACCACACGAGACGACAGAGGGACCAGAGTCACCACCCGTGACGACAGAGGAACCAGAGTCACCACACGCGACGACAGAAGGACCAGAGTCACCACACGAGACGACAGAAGGACCAGAGTCAGCACACGAGACAGAGGGACCAGAGTCACCACATGAGACAGCGGGGAACAGAGTCACCACACGAGACGACAGAGGGACCAGAGTCACCACACGAGACAGAGGGACCAGAGTCACCACACGAGACGACAGAGGGACCAGAGGCACCACACGAGACGACAGAGGGACCAGAGTCACCACACGTGACGACAGAGGGACCAGAGTCACCAAACGTGACGACAGAGGGACCAGAGTCAGCACACGAGACAGAGGGGACCAGAGTCACCACACGTGACGACAGAGGGACCAGAGTCACCACACGAGACGACAGAGGGACCAGAGTCACCACACGAGACGATAGACGGACCAGAGTCACCACACGTGACGACAGAGGGACCAGAGTCACCACACGAGACGACAGAGGGACCAGAGTCACCACACGTGACGACAGAGGGACCAGAGGCACCATACGAGACGACAGAGGGACCAGAGTCACCACACGAGACGACAGAGGGACCAGAGTCACCACACGTGACGACAGAGGGACCAGTCACCACACGAGACGACAGAGGGACCAGAGTCACCACACGTGACGACAGAGGGACCAGAGTCACCCCACGTGACGACAGAGGGACCAGAGTCACCACACGAGACGACAGAGGGACCAGTCACCACGCGAGACGACAGAGGGACCAGAGTCAGCACACGAGACAGAGGGACCAGAGTCACCACACGAGACGACAGAGGGACCAGAGTCACCACACGAGACGACAGAGGGACCAGAGTCACCACACGTGACGACAGAGGGACCAGAGTCAGCACACGAGACAGAGGGACCAGAGTCACCACACGTGACGACAGAGGGACCAGAGTCACCACACGAGACAGCGGGGACCAGAGTCACCACACGTGACAACAGAGGGACCAGAGTCACCACACGAGACGACAGAGGGACCAGAGTCACCACACGAGACGACAGAGGGACCAGAGTCACCACACGAGACAGCGGGGACCAGAGTCACCACACGAGACAGCGGGACCAGAGTCACCACACGAGACAGCGGGGACCAGAGTCACCACACGAGACAGCAGAGGGGCCAGAGTCACCACATGTGACGACAGAGGGACCAGAGTCACCACACGTGACGACAGAGGGACCAGAGTCACCACGCGTGACGACAGAGGGACCAGTCACCACACGTGACGACAGAGGGACCAGAGTCACCACACGAGACAACAGAAGGACCAGAGTCACCACACGAGACGGCAGAGGGACCAGAGTCACCACACGAGACGACAGAAGGACCAGAGTCACCACACGAGACGACAGAGGGACCAGTCATCACACGTGACGACAGAGGGACTAGAGTCACCACACGTGACGACAGAGGGACCATAGTCACCACACGAGACGACAGAAGGACCAGAGTCACCACACGTGACGACAGAGAGACCAGTCACCACACGTGACGACAGAGGGACCAGTCACCACACGAGACGACAGAGGGACCAGAGTCAGCACACGAGACGACAGAGGGACCAGAGTCACCACACGTGACGACAGAGGGACCAGAGTCACCACACGTGACAACAGAGGGACCAGAGTCACCACATGTGACGACAGAGGGACCAGAGTCACCACACGTGACGACAGAGGGACCAGAGTCACCACATGTGACGACAGAGGGGCCAGAATCACCACACGTGACGACAGAGGGACCAGAGTCACCACACGTGACGACAGAGGGACCAGAGTCACCACACGAGACGACAGAAGGACCAGAGTCACCACACGAGACGACAGAGGGACCAGAGTCACCACGCGTGACGACAGAGGGACCAGAGTCACCACATGTGACGACAGAGGGGCCAGAATCACCACACGAGACGACAGAGGGACCATGGTCACCACACGTGACGACAGAGGGACCAGAGTCACCACATGTGACGACAGAGGGACCAGAGTCACCACACGAGACGACAGAGGGACCAGAGTCACCACACGAGACGACAGAAGGACCAGAGTCACCACACGAGACGACAGAGGGACCATAGTCACCACACGTGACGACAGAGGGACCAGTCACCACACGTGACGACAGAGGGACCAGAGTCACCACACGAGACGACAGAAGGACCAGAGTCAGCACACGTGACGACAGAGGGACCAGAGTCACCACACGAGACAGAGGGACCAGAGTCACAACACGAGACACAAGAGGGACCAGAGTCACCACACGAGACGACAGAGGGACCAGAATCACCACACGAGACGACAGAGGGACCGGAGTCACCACACGAGACGACAGAGGGACCGGAGTCACCACACGAGACAGCGGGACCAGAGTCACCACACGAGACAGCGGGGACCAGAGTCACCACACGAGACAGCGGGAACAGAGTCACCACACGAGACAGCGGGGACCAGAGTCACCACACGAGACAGCGGGGACCAGAGTCACCTCTCCTCGTGCACCTCTCCAGCACAGCCACACAACACTCCCAGCAACAGAAGACTCTGGCTCCAGCCAGAACCAGAGCCGCCATGCGGAACGGAGGGGGGCAGAAGAGTCACGCAGCCGCCAAGACTAGCGACAGCTGAATCCACAGGATACACTACCTCGCTCTACCGTACCCGCTCCTCGCCGGTCGCAGCGCACCGGTGTGACGTCACTGATATCGTGACATCGCAGCACAGATGGTTCAGACCACCAGCCAGCCAGGAAGAGATCAGACATCTCCGACAGATCACGTCTGCATCAGATCCGATCCGATTCAGGCGGATCAGGATCGCGCCAGGGCCGTCCGAGGCCGCCGGCCGGACCAACCAGCGCAGGTGCGCAGCCGGCCGGACCAACGCAGGTGTGGCCGCACCGGCCAGCAGACGTGAACAAAATCAACGTAATATTGTCCACATAATTATAGATAATTTTACATTTACTCCGCGAAGGACAACATACAGAAGGTATCTATCTAATGAGAGCCCTCGCACCTGCATTAATGAAAGCCTTCAATAGATCAATACCTGATGTGTTGTTTTTCATAGAATGACAAGATAAGTCTCTGCAATTGAGCACCAAGTTTCCGTTGCTTTCTTTGCCGCTGCGAGGTGGCACAATAGGCGAACCCCGCCTGGCCGACCGCAGCTCGGCCCGGCGCACCCCAGCCGAGACACCAGCTGATCAAAAACCGCCGTATCGGCGCCGCCGCAGCCGTCCGAAGCCGCCGCAGCCGTCCGAAGCCGCACGGCCGATCGCCTCCCAGCCACCAACACCATCCGTCGGGCGACCGCAGCCGTCGGCGAGTATCAGGCCGCGCACCGCCGAAAAATCACCGGCATAAGCAATAATCGGTGCGACGGACCGGGAAGGGCCGGGAAGGGCCGGACAATGCGGGGCTCCGCGGGGCGCGACGGGGCAGGTTGGGCAGCGCCCTCGTACCGCGAACAACCCGTGACAGAACGAAAATCCCGGGTGAAAACGACAAAATGCACCAAGCAAAACACGGAAAGTATTCGATGCAAATAAAGCAGAAGCTTACAGGCCCCTTAACCCGCCATTGACTGGGGGGGGGGGGCGTTTAACCCCCCCCCCCCCCCCCTCCCTGATGAACTTTCGTAATAGTTATTAAAAAAATAGCGCTATCAACGTGAAACTTCGGGTACTTTCTTCTACATCGATTTTACGTCTGCTGTGCAAAAATAAAGAAATTTCGTCGACAAATTTCGAGTTATAGTGAATTTAGTGACATCACTACACACGAGTTTTGCACACAAATCAGCTAAACTTTAACAGACCGTACAAATGCCATATTTTGAGAAACATGCAATCCAAAAACGTCAAAAGATATCAAATAGGAAGGACTACAACATGGCTATCTCGGAGTTTTGACAAATTTGGTTTTTGACCCCCACAAATAAAAAAAAACACAAAATCAGCACACACAAAAAAAAACGGAATAATAGATATAAAGAACGGAATATATGTCAGAGAACCACATATGAGCAACTAACATACTAAATCTCAAAATGATATTATTTTTAACTGACTTATGGCATCTAAAGTATGGGTAACTCATGATGTCATATTTTGAAATTGCGTTTTAGGGCTTTTCAAACAAATAAATGTCAGCGCTGTATTTCCGAGACAAAACTGGTCTAGAAACATGCCTTTATTTATATTAATCAATTTCACATTGTGACCTTCAGTGACCTGAATTTGGCCTGAACTTGACACTAACTTCACGTAAATGAAGTCAGGTGGTAAAATGACTATCACTATCGAATTCTACGTGGAAAATAACCCATAAAACATGTGTTGCATGACTTTCGTAGATATTTTGCGTATAGTGACCTTTTGTGACCTGACCTTTGCCAACAATCTCACTTTAGCTCATGCGGGATGTGTACCATACATTTGACAGCACTTTGGGTGATCATGGTCGTAATCGAAGGCTTTGGATGGAAAGTATGGCCCATAAACTCAAATACGTCGATTTTGACCTTTGACCTGACATTTGACCTCACTTTGAAATTTTTAGTATGCTTTAGATTCGTCTCATTGAGAGCTTTCGAATGCCGCCTTGCGCGTCTCGCTGCGATAATTGGTTAGGAAGATTACCAGGGGGCGATTAACGCCCCCCCCCCGTCAATGGTGTTCTGCTGAGACCCCAGTCAATGCCGGGTTAAATGGACATTCCCTCCTTAACATTAGTTTTGAGTTGAAATAGCCAAGTTAGTGGCTATGTAGTGAAATTTAGGAAGGTAGCATTTAAAACAAACACAGTTATCTGGTCTTAGAGAAATGCAAGCTATATTTTACAATTTGGGCCTTAGTAAGGCCCATCCTTATTAAGATTGATTTGTTCCATGACGTCATCTCTCGTCAACGCCATGTGTACCTGTTTAGAGACAAACCTTGGGGGTCTGGTTTGTTTGATTTTCTATGATCATGCTATTGTATTTAGCAACAGGTCCCTATTTTCCTATCGATATATTTAATAATTATGCTGTGATTTTCGTTTCATTTGTTTTGTCTTCGATAGCGTTTATTTTCGAAACCCGTGATATGAAAAGACTTGTTTGTATTCAAGTCGCAAGAAGTGTCTGAAAACATTGTGCCATATCATTTGGCAGATTAAAGGTTTTCCCTATTGCTCAATAATGGCGTAATCACCGAGAAAAAAAAGAGAAAAAAGTTAAGTGATGTTTTCGAGAAAGAAAATATCATAATAGTTTTAAGCACATATGAAACAAATATAAAGTAAGTGCTACTTCATATTTGTCACTACAACCGGCGTATATTTGACAATTTCCAGAAAGGTGGGAATATCCCTTTAACGTAAACTTGCTATAAAATGCGTTTTGAGTGAAGTTCTTTTTTGTGCATTTTTTTGTATCAGAAAGTTTTACAACTACGGAGAGTTCGAAGCAATACCTGATCACTAGACTGTTGCAAACTGGACGAAGTTACTCACCCAAAGTTCTATCACTTGGATTCTTGATCCATTGCTCTTCCTGATTTCCAAAAGTTTTTGTTTCAGCTCAGTTTTGCTTTGATCATAAAAAATCAAAACCTTTATTTTTTGGCGTTGGAAACTGAGTGCCCTTTCCTCTGTTGTATTATGTTATCCGGGTAGCCTTTAAAAAAAACACGCTTAGTTTCGAGGCTCACCAATTTGTTTTGGTAATAAATATGAAGTTGACACTTGGTACGCATACAAAACAATTAACTCTGCGCTAAGCAAAAAAGGTTTCATATCAATCGGATATTTAGTGTCTATGTTATAAGATATTATATAAACCCTTTCAAAAAACGTTTTTTTTTATTTCCACGCGTGAACAATCGGACCACCTTTAGCCCGGACCACCGCCAACAAACGCGACTTCCACTGTCCGATACTGGCGCAAATGTGGAGTGGAGGTGGAGCTTATCTGCGCCAGTATCGGACAGTGGAAGTCGCGTTTGTTGGTGGTGGTCCGGGCTGAAGGTGGTCCGATCGTTCACACGTGGATTTTTTTTAACGTTAAAAAAGCGTGTTTTGAAAGGGTTTAGATCATGTCTTATAACATCGAAACTAAATATCCGATTGATATGAAACCTTTTTTGCTTAACGCAGAATTAATTGTTTTGTGTGCGTACCAAGTGTCAACTTCATATCTATTACCGAAACAAATTGGTAAGCCTCGAAACTCGGCGCGTTGTTTTTTAGGCTACCCGGATAACAGAATACAACAGAGGGAAAGGCACTCAGTTTCCAATGCCCCAAACAAGGGTTTTGATTTTTAACGATGCTAGAACTGAAACAAAAACTTTTGAAATCAGGAAGAGCAATGGATCAAGACTCCAAGTGGTAGAACTTTGGGTGAGTAACTTGGTCCATTGTGCAACAGTCTACTGATCACAATAGCTTTATATTACATTACAATATCGCAATATCTTTTCCCAGCACTCGTCACCGACCACGTGACCAGCCACGTGACGTATAGCCGTGACCCAACACCTGATCAAACAAAGTCTGCCAGGGAGCGGCCAACGGTGTCCGCCAGTGGTCATTGGCCGCCTCTCGGCTGCCATCACCTCCTCACAGAGCACCCGGATACACAGTGGCGGCCGTGCCCGACCCACAGCGGCAGAGATTCACCTCTGAGTGCCCAGCTGTGGAAATTCACCCACCACTCCCAGCGCGGCGCGTGCTGGCACGTGCAACACACCCGCCGGGTAACCGGCTCCTCCGCCGCTGCAGGATGCCTCCACAACGCTGGCCGCATGATGCCACACACCGCTGCAGGAGGCCTCCGCTGGCCGCAAAGCTCGCCGACCCGTAACGTGGCCAACTAAAAACACATAGCACGCCCGTTTGCGTGACGCGATGGGGGCGGGAGCCGTCATGTATACATCGTTCCGCTCGAATTCTGCCCACCTGTGTGCGGCACAACACCGCGGCGGTTAGGCGGAACTGAGTGTTATCGCAGTTCCGGCGTGCGCCCGCAGACATGGAGGCGCTTTCCAGCGGCTCCAGCAGGTCTGTCACGGCATTGCCGCGAAATCCGCAGAATGGAACAACAGCACGAACGACGGAAGTGCAGGCACGGGTGCGATGATGAAATCGCCGCCTAGCGTGGCAGTGACTTGTGTACCGGTCAGTTCACCTGTGCAGCCGCTTCATACCTAACAGCACATGTTTTTCATAAACAGGACACTAGCACCTAACAGTAAATATTTTTGACTGGCGTTTTTGAAAATATTGGGGAGGACAAGTCCATGTGACATTGACTGGAAAGTGGAACACCGGCATGACAAGGCATGTAGCTAAAACACAAGCTTATTTTATATTGCACGTTAAACAAACAGTATTGTGAACGTGCTAATGGAATGGAGTCTGCATAGATCATGTTATCAACGACAAATCATAACAAACAGTATTGTGAACGTGCTAACTGGAATGGAGTCTGCATAGATCATGTTATCAACGACAAATCATAAATACCAGACATTGTATCTCAATTTTACACGAACTTCTCTCAAACTTATAAAAAAAGCTATTGGGTGCATTGCGTGCAACTAGCACACTTCCACGACTAAGGGCATAAACAATTCCAGCGAATAGTTTCGCTTTTACATCTGTAAGTCCACGTGGTGTATAACTCGAACTCATGCCGCCTTCGTAACGCCCTAACGTCACACGCGGCCGGCTGGAAAGGCTGGAAAGGCAGGCAACTCCCCGGCCACCAGCCCGAGACAGATGTGGCAGGTGACGGCCGCGTGCATGTCATTGTGCCGGCACCTTCGCGTTGCATCAGCCAGAGACAGAATGCGACAGAATGCCGGCAGCCGGGGCGGCGGCGCGACATCAGCCGGCGACAGAATGCGACAGAATACCGGCAGCCGGGGCGGCGGCGCGACATCAGCCAGAGACAGAATGCGACAGAATACCGGCAGCCGGGCGGCGGCGCGAATGATCGCCTATCAATCAGCATGTCGAGTGACGCTCACACGGCTGCGCCCGGCCAACAGCTCACGGCCGGTCAGCAGAACTGGAGGGTCCGCAGAACACGCTCGAGGCTCGAGCTGCCGCGCCAGTTCGTGGACGGCGCTGACTCAGATATCCGTCAAACAAAGGTGGGGTGCAGCCGGGGACGAGTTGACGCGGCCACAGGTTCACGCAGTGATGCATCAATCCGCGTGGTGTTCCGCTTTCGTCACTGTGTTCACTGTGTTCACGGAGCGGTGCAGCGCGCTGTCGCACTGCGACGCCCTGCTATCTCAAAGGCGACACGTGCAAATTTCAGAGGAATTCCGCCGGAATTCGCACGTGTCGCTATAAACCAGGCATTTTGCATTTTCCACCCTTGTTCGATTTTTGTATTTAGTGACATTTCTTCAGCACGAAAATAGAGATATAAGTCGATTAAAACTATACAAAACATAAAAAGTGACAAAGCTTCTGCAGCGCAACCACAATCCATAGCGTTGTGACGTTTTGACGTGGCTTAGTCGGCGTTTTGCACAATCAATCACTTGTTCTTACACAAAGCACATTTAAAAAAAAAAAAATGTGCTCATATAGGCACCCTGAGAGAGGTGGCTGCACCAGAGTTGAGGATCCGCCCTTGATACCCGATCCCGGGCACCGCACCTACGAATCTTGGATAACACGGCTAAATACATCTCCAGAGAAGTCGGGGTATTGGGGTACACGCCTGTACATGGTCCTACAACCCCCGGCGGCCCTACCTCACTACCTCATTAGAGCATAGGGTACAAGCCTGTACATGGTCCTACAACCCCCGGCGGCCCTACCTCATTACCTCATTAGAGCAAAGGGTACAAGCCTGTACATGGTCCTACAACCCCCGGCGGCCCTACCTCATTACCTCATTAGAGCATTGCTACCGGCAGAGCGGTTCACAGGGCGTGCCGCCGAAAATGCAAATCAATCTGAAAAGATACTCACGCAGCCGGAAGACGGAAGACGGAAGACGGAAGCCGGAAGGAAGCTGCTAATACGGAAGCCTGCAGACAAAGCGCTGCCAGTGCCAGAGCCAAGACGTCAGAACTGGAGCCAACACAGCTGTGCCTGCCACCAGCCGGGGATCAGACAACGAGAGGCTAATTTCGCCGTCAAAACCAGGTGGATTAGCGCACAATGTGGGCCGGGGATTTCGGGATAGCGGGGATTGCTGAATAACAGAAATGCTGTGAATTTCCGAAGGTCTGTGGACGATCTCCCGAGGCTTAGCCGGAGGTGGCTAAGCCTGTTCAAATTCACAGCAGCAGATTTGCCCAGCTAGGTGATGAACCGGTACCATTCATTGCTGGGATGCACTGATGCAGACCTTCGCTGCTGGTGCTAAGCACTAATGAGCAATCAACAATGTATTGACATTCAAAATACCAAAACAAATTTTCCTGCGGAAATGATGCAACAGTCACTATTCATTGGCGCTATTCCCCCATTGTTGTGGCTGCAATCAAGGGCGTAGCCAAGGGGGGGGGGGCAAGGGGGCCATGGCCCCCCCTGGAGGTCAGACGGGCCCCTCTGGCGACCGAGCGAGGGCCCCCTGGGGCCGAAGGCCACAGTGTTTTGGATGGTGTCAGGCGCCCGCAAAACGCCTTACATCGCATAAAAGAACGCCCACGAACCTAAAAAAATCGTAACACGAATAAATAACAGCACTTGCTTGTTTGTTAAAGGCATGTATATGTAAATACGTAGACAAGGGCCCAAACCAGTCTGGAGAGGGCCCTCTCAGCTTTTGAGGGGCCCTGCCGATCTGCAGAGGGCCCCCTGCCGGCATTTAGAGAGCCCCTGCCGGTTGTAGAGGGCCCTCTGTCGGCCCTTATAGGGCCCTGCCGATCTGTAGAGGGTCTCTGCCGATCTGGAGAGGGCCCCTGCCGGCCTTTAGAGGACCCTGCCGATCTGTTGATCGCCCTCCGAATCTGTAGAGGGCCCCTACCGGCATTTAGAGGGCCCTGCCGACCTGTAGAGGGCCTTCTTCCAGCCTTTAGGGGCCCTGTCGATCTGCAGTGTCCCAGCCAATCTGCAGAGGGCCCTCTGCTGGCCTTTAGAGGGCCCCGCTGATCTGTAGAGGGCCTCTGCCGGCATTTAGAGGGCCCTGTCGACCTGTAGAAGGCCCTCTTCCAGCCTTTAGGGGCCCTGCCGATCTGCAGTGTCCCAGCCAATCTGCAGAGGGCCCTCCCAGACCAGCCGAGTGCCATCTTACACCGCCTGATGATTCTCTCACACCTGGGTCTGGAGCCCTCTCAGACCAGGATTTGGGGCCCTCTCATACCGGGGCCTGTGGTAATCTGAACCGGCATTTCATACGACTCTGCCGGCCCTCTCAGTCTCAGACCGGACGAGGGCCCCTCTAACCGGCCTGGGCCCCTCTGAGATCGGCTGAGGCTCTCACGGACCAGCCGAGGGCCCCTTGATATCACCTGAGGGCCCTCTCAGGCCCCGGCCTGGGACCCCTCAGGCTGGGGCCAGGGGCCATCTTAACCAGTCTAGGGCCCTCAGACCAGAGTCTGGGCACTCACAGACCAGCCAAGGGCTGCCTAGGTTCCAGAGGATCCATCTGGCCTCCATCAGGCCCACTCTGGCCTCCAGAGGACCCGCTCTGGCCTCCAAGGCAAGGGCCCATCTGGTTTCCAGAGAGCCCCTCTGCCTTCCAAAAGGTCCGTCTGGCTTCCAGATGGCCCCTCTGTGCTTTTCAGAGGACCACTATTTGCCTTCCAAAGGGCAAATAGTGGTCCGAGTCCTGGCATCTGGCATCCAGTGGGCCAGTTCTGACCTCCTGAGGGCCCATTCTGACTTCCGGAGGGCCCACTTGGACCTCCAGAAGGCAAACTCTGGCACCCAGATATCTCACTCTGATTTCCAGAGGCCCCACTGGCCTCCAGTGGGCCCCTCTGGCTTCCAATGGTCCCTTCTGGTTTATAGTGGGTTGGGCCCACTCTAGCTTCCAGGGGCCCTCTGATCTGCAGAGGGCACCTCTGATCTCCAGAGGCCCTCTCTGGCCCCAGAGGGCCCGCTCTCGCCAACAGAGGGCCCACTTAAAGACCCCCAAGAGGCTCATTCGAAACTCCACCTCCTGAGGACCCACTCCGGCTTCCAGAGGGACTCTCACCTCCGGAGGACCCAATCTGGCCTCCAGATGGCCCACCCTGACATCCAGAGGGCCCGCTCTGACCTCCTGAGGGCCCAGTCTGACATTCAGAGGGGCCATATGGCTTCCAGTTGGGCCCACTCTGATCTGCAGGGTCCCGCTCTGGCCTCAAGAGGGCCCACTGCGCCTCCAGGGAGACCATTTAGACCCACAAGAGGACCCACTCTGGCCTCCAGCGGGCCCACTCTGAACTTCAGCGGGCCCACTCTGGCCTGCAGAGGGCCTTCTGGCCTCCAGAGGGCCCTCATGTCTCCAGAGGGCTCCTCTGGCTTCCAGAGGGCCCACCCTGACCCCCAGAAGGCTCACTCGGGCTTCCAGTTGGATCCACTGATCTACTGGGGCCCTCTGGTCTCCAGAGGGCCCACTCTGGCCTCCAGAAGGTTCACTCTGTCCTCCGGAGGGCCTATTTTGGGTTCAAGAGGGCGAAATCTGGTTTGTAGAGGCATATTTTGGCGTGTGAAAGGCAGATTTTGAGCTAAAGTGGTCCATTTGGGCCTACATTTGCCTTCAAGGTGGATGGATTTCCATGGTGGTGGATTTTCATGCATAGGACCAAACTTAGCATGGCATTTCCACCACAATCAAAGCATATGTAGCAAATAGGTACATACATGCATAATATAAATATCTGCTGAACAAAAAATAGGCCCAAATCATAGCGCCCAACAGGGGTGGGCCCCTCATTGGCGTTGTGCTGAGGGGCCCCTGATCGCATGGGAGGGCCCCTGAGCTAATTGGCCCCCCCTGGGCAAATTTCTGCCTACGCCCCTGGCTGCAATTGAGCACATGTTACGTTAATGGCCAAGCCTACATGTCACAATAAACTTTATACCGGTGGTAAATATTGCTTTGATCTTCCTTTTTGTAATTGACAATGACGGTAAAAAGTCAACATAGCCATCCACATTTGAAATACCAAAGCAATGTCCGTTAACTCATCAACTGGTCAAATTTAGCCGGTAACACTTCCGCATTAAATAAGAAATATTAACTGCAATGATCCACTGTTTTGTGATACTGACAGTCATGAACTTCTTGTTAGGTATAAAGCCAGTGCGCGGGGCTGAAGAAATATTCACTGCAATGATCCACTGCTTTGTGATACTGAGTCATGAACTTCTTGTTAGGTATTACAGTCAGTGCGCGGGGCTATACGTATAATAACGTCATACTATGTGGTGATGCACCGTCAGGAGTGGTGACGTCACCACTGCGCGCGATTACTGACACATTTAAGTACAGCAGTACCTAAGTGAAGCTAAGGCGATTGTCCAACTATGGAATACCAAAGTATTTTGCAATGCAATAGTTAGCATGCATATAAACGTAAAAGTTGATTTTTTTGTGTCGTTATACCTGAAGTCATACATGGTGCATCGCATGCAAGCTATGAACGAAGCCATGAGCTTCCACTGATTCTTATTCCTGAAACCTTTTGAAACAAGCCCGACATTTTCCAGTCATCAAACTTGATTCATTGTTCCACGAGGAAGGCCTCGTCAGGCGCACTGCTGCAACACTTAACGCCGGCAGGTTTTTACCCTGCTTACCGATCAAAACGTGCTTAATGTGTGTTATAGCCCATATCGCATCGGATCGTGGGCACACCTGCCCCGTTCAGCGTAGCTCTCGGCCGGGACAAGGCAGTGCCGCCGGCGCCGGCCGCCCGATATTCCGTATCGAGGCGGCTAAACAGACGGACGTGCTCGAACTCGACTCGGAAGCGCCCCCTGGAGCTACCGGTGGCATCACGAACGGCACCACACCTCCCGACCTCCCGATCTGGCGCAGGTAACACGCCGCGTGCCAGAAAGGTGCAGCCCAATTCAGATGGCATCGAACCGGGTCCGTGCGGCGGCGCATGCGATGTAGCCATGCGGACCGGCCGGCGTCCGGCGTGTGCCGGTACTATCAGCACAACATCGCCATGTTCCAGGAAACCAGTCGGCCCACGGCGCAGCCGGCGGCGCAGCATGAACATCGCCGCACCTGGCAAACGCCACGGAAGTCGGTCGGTAAGAAGCACCACCACCGCCGCCGGTCCAGTCGGCTCCAAATGTAACCAATTGCCTGCACGCGAGCACGCTCCGGTACAGAGCGAGGCGCGGCCGGCTTCACCAATCACAGAACGCCGCGTGTCGGCGACCAAGCCTCCTACCCAGTCTGGTCCGAACTGATCGCCACCGTGAACCATTGACACGCGTGCCTTCTCCGTATTCGTTCCAGTTCTGTATATCGGTCTGACTGTGCAAACGTCGGCAGCATTACGGCAGCGGCAGCAGCGACACTTTCCGGGGCAATCGGCCTGCATTGCCGGGAAACTGCGACGCGACGCTCCGAACCGCCGTGCCGGGAAACTGCGACGCGACGCTCCGAACCGCCGACCCACCCGCGCCCGAACCGCGCCCACCCGCGCCCCAGACTTTCCGGGCCGGAACTGCACTCCTGATAGTTCGGGTCGGCCGGGGGCGAAGTATTGACTTGATCCGCCAGTCACCACACGCCGACCGGGGGTGGGCCAATTCAATTGTCGTCGTATTACGTCACCGCGAACAATATAACAAAACACACACACAGCTGTTTGTGAGATTGTGGCCAGCCTGATCAAATGATGGGCATACATCATGCCGAGAAGCGCCCGGGACGCCGCAGAAGTTGTCGGCCCCTGCAGTCCCGGCCGGATTGTGAGCTTCCGGCGTGGTCGGAGCGACAGCGAGCTGTACCTCCGACTTTCGAAACACGGCCGAGCGCACCGTTCATAACGCTGAAATACACTACACCCGGCAGCCGGTGAATTGCCCGGCTGTGTGCTGGCCGAGCGCACCGTTCATAACGCTGAAATACACTACACCGGCAGCCGGTGAATTGCCCGGCTGTGTGCTGGCCGAGCGCACCGTTCATAACGCTGAAATACACTACACCCGGCAACCGGTGAATTGCCCGGCTGTGTCAGGCCGAGCGCACCGTTCATAACGTTGAAATACACTACACCCGGCAGCCGGTGAATTGCCCGGCTGTGTGCTGGCCAGGCCATGAACAGACACTTCAGCACGATATGTGCCTCTTCACCGGGGCTGCTTACATCCAGCTCTCTCCGCGGATACAGCGGGTAGCAGTACAGCGATACAGGATACAGCGGGTAGCAGTGGGTGGAAGCACAGGATACAATGACAACTGGTGAATGAGTACCGGTGAAGTACATTGATTAACTTGCTGAGTAGTGGTGAATGAGTACCGGTGAAGTACATTGATTAACTTTGCTGAGTATTGATATATATATATATATATATATATATATATATATATATATATATATATATATATATATATATATATTATATATATATATATATATATATATATATATATATATATATATCAATATATATATATATATATATATATATATATATATATATATATATATATATATATATATATATATATATATATATATATATATATATATATATATATATATATATATATATATATATATATATATATATATATATATATATATATATATATATATATATATATATATATATATATATATATATATATATATATATATATATATATATATATATATATATATATATATATATATATATATATATATATATATATATTATATATATATATAATATATATATATATATATATATATATATATATATATATATATATATATATATATATATATATATATATATATATATATATATATATATATATTATTATTATATATATATATATATATATATATATATATACTAT
>JAXIVJ010008885.1:0-53494 GCA_036785665.1 Chirona hameri | reverse complement strand
GCTCAGCCTGACCCCGATGGACATGATCATCAGTCAGACGATAGAGTACACCCGGCAGCGGAAGGCGTTCGGGAAGTCTATCTTGGATAACCAGGTGGTGCACTTCACGCTGGCCGAGCTGCAGACCGAGGTGGAGCTGCTGCGGTCACTGCTCTATCGCGCAGTAGGTACGTTACCGGTTCATTCGCCGCAATGTACTGGCTGCTCCATCACCATACACTGTATCCTTCCTCCACCCCAGACTGCCTCAACGGTGCCGACACCGCAACGCAAAGGCGTATGCGCAGGCACACATTTTTTACTAGATAGGTCTGCTGGTTCTATTAAGCTATGTCACTAACAGCCAAGGAGTCTAGCCATGTAATATCAACAGACGATTTCATACCATCGCAGAAAATTTCAAATGAAGTTGCAATATTTTGTTTTGAAGTGGTGTGTAACCTGCTTCACGCTGTATTGTCTGCAGACTTGGTAAGTTCGTGTTACGTTACGGAATCGTTTGTGTGAGATTGTACAGCTCACTGTTTCGCGGTCGTCAGTGCAGAACTGTGCAGCTTGCTCTAGGTCACACTGACATATGTGTAAGACTGCAAAGCCCGCTCTCCTTTACAGAGTCGTACGTGAGCGGCGAGGACGTGACCGAGCTGGCCTCTATGGGGAAGCTGAAGTCCGGCCGACTGGTTCGCGAGGTCGCAGACAAGTGTCTCCAGTTCTGGGGAGGAATGGGATACACCAACGAGGTTAGTGCTAATACCGCTGCAGCAGCTGCTGTAGCTGTCTGTTGAAAATAGACACTGCTCCACTGTCCATTTATCTCTAACCTATCAGTCTATCCACACAGCCTATCCACAGCTATTCCTCCACAGCCTATCCAGCTAACCACTGCAGATGACGACCACTGACTGCACCAGCAATTGCCCTCCTCTCTTTAACCACCATCCTCTGTCCATCCTCCTGCCTCCCTGACTGCAGCCCTCCATCCTCTGTCCACTGCCTCTCTGACTGCAGCCCTCCATCTTATTCACTCTGATCACTGCCTCTCTGACTGCAGCCCTCCATCTTATTCACTCTGATCACTGCCTCTCTGACTGCAGCCCTCCATCTTATTCACTCTGATCACTGCAGCCCTCCATCTTATTCACTCTGATCACTGCCTCTCTGACTGCAGCCCTCCATCTTATTCACTGATCACTGCTGCCCTCCATCTTATGCACTCTGATCACTGCTGCCCTCTATCTTATTCACTCTGATCACTGCAGCCCTCCATCTTATTCACTCTGATCACTGCAGCCCTCCATCTTATTCACTCTGATCACTGCCTCTCTGACTGCAGCCCTCCATCTTATTCACTCTGATCACTGCTGCCCTCCATCTTATGCACTCTGATCACTGCTGCCCTCTATCTTATTCACTCTGATCACTGCAGCCCTCCATCTTATTCACTCTGATCACTGCTGCCCTCTATCTTATTCACTCTGATCACTGCAGCCCTCCATCTTATTCACTCTGATCACTGCAGCCCTCCATCTTATTCACTCTAATCACTGCTGCCCTCCATCTTATTCACTCTGATCACTGCTGCCCTCCATCTTATTCACTCTGATCACTGCAGCCCTCCATCTTATTCACTCTGATCACTGCCTCTCTGACTGCAGCCCTCCATCTTATTCCCTCTGATCACTGCAGCCCTCCATCTTATTCACTCTGATCACTGCTGCCCTCCATCTTATTCACTCTAATCACTGCTACCCTCCATCGTATTCACTCTGATCACTGCTGCCCTCCATCTTATTCACTCTGATCACTGCTGCCCTCCATCTTATTCACTCTGATCACTGCAGCCCTCCATCGTATTCACTCTGATCACTGCTGCCCTCCATCTTATTCACTCTGATCACTGCTGCCCTCCATCTTATTCACTCTGATCACTGCAGCCCTCCATCGTATTCACTCTGGTCACTGCAGCCCTCCATCTTATTCACTCTGGTCACTGCAGCCCTCTATCTAATTCACTCTGATCACTGCCTCTCTGACTGCAGCCCTCCATCGTATTCACTCTGATCACTGCAGCCCTCCATCTTATTCACTCTGATCACTGCAGCCCTCCATCTTATTCACTCTGGTCACTGCAGCCCTCCATCTTATTCACTCTGATCACTGCAGCCCTCCATCTTATTCACTCTGGTCACTACAGCCCTCCATCTTATTCACTCTGATCACTGCCTCTCTGACTGCAGCCCTCCATCCTATTCACTCTGATCACTGCAGCCCTCCATCTTATTCACTCTGATCACTGCAGCCCTCCATCTTATTCACTCTGGTCACTGCAGCCCTCCATCCTATTCATTCTGATCACTGCAGCCCTCCATCTTATTCACTCTGATCACTGCAGCCCTCCATCTTATTCACTCTGGTCACTGCAGCCCTCCATCTTATTCACTCTGATCACTGCTGCCCTCCATCTTATTCACTCTGATCACTGCAGCCCTCCATCTTATTCACTGATCACTGCTGCCCTCCATCTTATTCACTCTGATCACTGCAGCCCTCCATCGTATTCACTCTGGTCACTGCAGCCCTCCATCTTATTCAATATGATCACTGCTGCCCTCCATCTTATTCACTATGATCACTGCAGCCCTCCATCTTATTCACTCTGATCACTGCTGCCCTCAATCTTATTCACTCTGATCACTGCCTCTCTGACTGCAGCCCTCCATCTTATTCACTGATCACTGCTGCCCTCCATCTTATTCACTCTGATCACTGCTGCCCTCCATCTTATTCACTCTGGTCACTGCAGCCCTCCATCTTATTCACTCTGATCACTGCAGCCCTCCATCTTATTCACTCTGGTCACTGCAGCCCTCCATCTTATTCACTCTGATCACTGCTGCCCTCCATCTTATTCACTCTGGTCACTGCAGCCCTCCATCTTATTCACTCTGGTCACTGCAGCCCTCCATCTTATTCACTCTGATCACTGCTGCCCTCCATCTTATTCACTATGGTCACTGCAGCCCTCCATCTTATTCACTATGATCACTGCAGCCCTCCATCTTATTCACTCTGATCACTGCCTCTCTGACTGCAGCCCTCCATCTTATTCACTCTGATCACTGCTGCCCTCCATCTTATTCACTATGATCACTGCAGCCCTCCATCTTATTCACTCTGATCACTGCTGCCCTCCATCTTATTCACTCTGATCACTCCAGCCCTCCATCTTATTCACTCTGATCACTGCTGCCCTCCATCCTTTTCACTCTGATCACTGCCTCTCTGACTGCAGCCCTCCATCTTATTCACTGATCACTGCTGCCCTCCATCTTATTCACTCTGATCACTGCTGCCCCCCATCTTATTCACTCTGATCACTGCAGCCCTCCATCTTATTCACTCTGGTCACTGCAGCCCTCCATCTTATTCACTCTGGTCACTGCAGCCCTCCATCTTATTCACTCTGATCACTGCCTCTCTGACTGCAGCCCTCCATCGTATTCACTGATCACTGCTGCCCTCCATCTTATTCACTCTGATCACTGCTGCCCTCCATCTTATTCACTCTGATCACTGCCTCTCTGACTGCAGCCCTCCATCGTATTCACTGATCACTGCTGCCCTCAATCTTATTCACTCTGAGCACTGCCTCTCTGACTGCAGCCCTCCATCTTATTCACTGATCACTGCTGCCCTCCATCTTATTCACTCTGATCACTGCTGCCCTCCATCTTATTCACTCTGATCACTGCTGCCCTCCATCTTATTCACTCTGATCACTGCTGCCCTCCATCTTATTCACTCTGATCACTGCTGCCCTCCATCTTATTCACTCTGATCACTGCAGCCCTCCATCTTATTCACTCTGATCACTGCCTCTCTGACTGCAGCCCTCCATCTTATTCACTGGTCACTGCTGCCCTCCATCTTATTCACTCTAATCACTGCTGCCCTCCATCTTATTCACTCTGATCACTGCAGCCCTCCATCTTATTCACTCTAATCACTGCAGCCCTCCATCTTATCCACTCTGATCACTGCCTCTCTGACTGCAGCCCTCCATCTTATTCACTGATCACTGCTGTCCTCCATCTTATTCACTCTGATCACTGCTGCCCTCCATCTTATTCACTCTGATCACTGCTGCCCTCCATCTTATTCACTCTGATCACTGTTGCCATCAATCTTATTTACTCTGAATACTGCTGCTCTCCATCTTATTCACTCTGATCACTGCTGCTCTCCATCTTATTCACTCTGATCACTGCAGCCCTCCATCTGATTCACTCTGATCACTGCAGCCCTCCATCTTATTCACTCTGATCACTGCAGCCCTCCATCTTATTCACTCTGATCACTGCAGCCCTCCATCTTATTTACTCTGATCACTGCAGCCCTCCATCTTATTCACTCTGATCACTGCAGCCCTCCATCTTATTCACTCTGATCACTGCAGCCCTCCATCTTATTCACTCTGATCACTGCCTCTCTGACTGCAGCCCTCCATCTTATTCACTCTGATCACTGCAGCCCTCCATCTTATTCACTCTGATCACTGCAGCCCTCCATCTTATTCACTCTGATCACTGCAGCCCTCCATCTTATTCACTATGATCACTGCCTCTCTGACTGCAGCCCTCCATCTTATTCACTCTGATCACTGCTGCCCTCCATCTTATTCACTCTGATCACTGCAGCCCTCCATCTTATTCACTATGATCACTGCCTCTCTGACTGCAGCCCTCCATCTTATTCACTCTGATCACTGCTGCCCTCCATCTTATTCACTCTGATCACTGCAGCCCTCCATCTTATTCACTATGATCACTGCCTCTCTGACTGCAGCCCTCCATCTTATTCACTCTGATCACTACTGCCCTCCATCTTATTCACTCTGATCACTGCAGCCCTCCATCTTATTCACTCTGATCACTGCTGCTCTCCATCTTATTCACTCTGATCACTGCTGCTCTCCATCTTATTCACTGATCACTGCTGCCCTCCATCTTATTCACTCTGATCACTGCAGCCCTCCATCTTATTCACTCTGATCACTGCCTCTCTGACTGCAGCCCTCCATCTTATTCACTGATCATTGCTGCCCTCCATCTTATTCACTCTGATCACTGCAGCCCTCCATCTTATTCACTCTGATCACTGCAGCCCTCCATCTTATTCACTCTGATCACTGCAGCCCTCCATCTTATTCACTCTGATCACTGCAGCCCTCCATCTTATTCACTCTGATCACTGCTGCCCTCCATCTTATTCACTATGATCACTGCCTCTCTGACTGCAGCCCTCCATCTTATTCACTCTGATCACTGCAGCCCTCCATCTTATTCACTCTGATCACTGCAGCCCTCCATCTTATTCACTCTGATCACTGCCTCTCTGACTGCAGCCCTCCATCTTATTCACTGATCATTGCTGCCCTCCATCTTATTCACTCTGATCACTGCAGCCCTCCATCTTATTCACTCTGATCACTGCAGCCCTCCATCTTATTCACTCTGATCACTGCAGCCCTCCATCTTATTCACTCTGATCACTGCAGCCCTCCATCTTATTCACTCTGATCACTGCTGCCCTCCATCTTATTCACTATGATCACTGCCTCTCTGACTGCAGCCCTCCATCTTATTCACTCTGATCACTGCAGCCCTCCATCTTATTCACTCTGATCACTGCAGCCCTCCATCTTATTCACTATGATCACTGCCTCTCTGACTGCAGCCCTCCATCTTATTCACTCTGATCACTGCAGCCCTGCATCGTATTCACTCTGATCACTGCTGCCCTCCATCCTATTCACTCTGATCACTGCTGCCCTCCATCTTATTCACTCTGATCACTACCTCTCTGACTGCAGCCCTCCATCTTATTCACTCTGATCACTGCTGCCCTCCATCTTATTCACTCTGATCACTGCAGCCCTGCATCGTATTCACTCTGATCACTGCTTCCCTCTATCTTATTCACTCTGATCACTGCAGCCCTCCATCTTATTCACTCTGATCACTGCAGCCCTCCATCTTATTCACTCTGATCACTGCAGCCCTCCATCTTATTCACTCTGATCACTGCTGCTCTCCATCTTATTCACTCTGATCACTGCTGCTCTCCATCTTATTCACTGATCACTGCTGCCCTCCATCTTATTCACTCTGATCACTGCAGCCCTCCATCTTATTCACTCTGATCACTGCCTCTCTGACTGCAGCCCTCCATCTTATTCACTGATCACTGCTGCCCTCCATCTTATTCACTCTGATCACTGCTGCTCTCCATCTTATTCACTATGATCACTGCTGCTCTCCATCTTATTCACTCTGATCACTGCAGCCCTCCATCTTATTCACTCTGATCACTGCTGCCCTCCATCTTATTCACTCTGGTCACTGCTGCTCTCCATCTTATTCACTCTGATCACTGCTGCTCTCCATCTTATTCACTCTGATCACTGCAGCCCTCCATCGTATTCACTCTGATCACTGCTGCCCTCCATCTTATTCACTCTGGTCACTGCAGCCCTCCATATTATTCACTCTGACCACTGCTGCCCTCCATCTTATTCACTCTGATCACTGTTGCCCTCTATCTTATTCACTCACTGCTCATCGTCCGGATGCAACCGTATCAGTGGGCCCCTATCGGTGAAATGTACCGTGACCTCCGTCTTCTTTCCACCTGAACTGACCTTAATTAGCCTGACCTGACCTGGCCTGACCTGTCCTGACCTGGCCTGACTTGGCCTGACTTGGCCTGACCTGGCCTGACCTGACCTGACCTGGCCTGACCTGGCCTGACCTGGCCTGACCTGGCCTGACCTGGCCTGGCCTGACCTGGCCTGACCTGGCCTGACCTGGCCTGACCTGGCCTGACCTGGCCTGACCTGGCCTGACCTGGCCTGACCTGGCCTGACCTGGCCTGACCTGGCCTGACCTGGCCTGACCTGGCCTGACCTGGCCTGACCTGGCCTGACCTGGCCTGACCTGGCCTGACCTGGCCTGACCTGGCCTGACCTGGCCTGACCTGGCCTGACCTGGCCTGACCTGGCCTGACCTGGCCTGACCTGGCCTGACCTGGCCTGACCTGGCCTGACCTGGCCTGACCTGGCCTGACCTGGCCTGACCTGGCCTGACCTGGCCTGACCTGGCCTGACCTGGCCTGACCTGGCCTGACCTGGCCTGACCTGGCCTGACCTGGCCTGACCTGGCCTGACCTGGCCTGACCTGGCCTGACCTGGCCTGACCTGGCCTGACCTGGCCTGACCTGGCCTGACCTGGCCTGACCTGGCCTGACCTGGCCTGGCCTGGCCTGGCCTGGCCTGACCTGGCCTGACCTGGCCTGACCTGGCCTGGCCTGGCCTGACCTGGCCTGACCTGGCCTGACCTGGCCTGACCTGGCCTGACCTGGCCTGACCTGGCCTGACCTGGCCTGACCTGGCCTGACCTGGCCTGACCTGGCCTGACCTGGCCTGACCTGGCCTGACCTGGCCTGACCTGGCCTGACCTGGCCTGGCCTGACCTGGCCTGACCTGGCCTGACCTGGCCTGACCTGGCCTGACCTGGCCTGACCTGGCCTGACCTGGCCTGACCTGGCCTGACCTGGCCTGACCTGGCCTGACCTGGCCTGACCTGGCCTGACCTGGCCTGACCTGGCCTGACCTGGCCTGGCCTGGCCTGGCCTGGCCTGACCTGGCCTGACCTGGCCTGACCTGGCCTGACCTGGCCTGACCTGGCCTGACCTGGCCTGACCTGGCCTGGCCTGGCCTGGCCTGACCTGGCCTGACCTGGCCTGGCCTGGCCTGGCCTGGCCTGACCTGGCCTGACCTGACCTGACCTGACCTGACCTGACCTGGCCTGGCCTGGCCTGGCCTGACCTGACCTGGCCTGACCTGGCCTGACCTGACCTGGCCTGGCCTGGCCCGACCTGGCCTGGCCTGACCTGGCCTTACCTGGCCTGGCCTGGCCTGACCTGACCTGACCTGACCGACAGGTGTTGGTCAGCAGGATGTACCGATACCTCCAGCTACTCGCCACCTGGCCTGACCTGACCTGACCGACGGGTGCTGATCAGCAGGATGTACCGTGACCCCCGGCTACTCGCCACCTGACCTGACTTGACCTGACCTGACCTGACCGACAGGTGCTGATCATCAGGATGTACCGTGACCTCCGGCTATTCGCCACCTGACCTGACTTGACCGACAGGTGCTGATCATCAGGATGTATCGGGACCTCCGTCTGCTCCCCATCTGTCCTGACCTGACCTGACATGGCCGACAGGTGCTGGTCAGCAGACTGTACCGTGACCTCCGACTGCTCTCGATCGGCGGTGGTTCGGACGAAATGATGCTCGGGATCATCTGTAAGTTTATGGGTACGCTGCCGGCGCCGGTCCGGTAGGTGGCAGCAGCTGACACTGTCAGTCTCAGTCTCGTCCTCCGGTCAATAGATGGCAGCAGCTGACACGCCTTGTCGGACCCAGTCTCCAATGTCCTATGTCCAATCGGTCGATCTTTGTGGTGGTCACTCAAAATGCGCATACCTATAGGACATGGAGTGATTCGGAGTTTTGGGAAGGTTATAATGTTGTGTACTATGTAAGGAACAATGCAAATGGAAACCATGTGAAGGGCTATGATGTATCGCCAGTGGTAATATAGCAATGCAACATATAACGTTATTGTTACAAATATACCTGGATTTGTTCGATGTAATGTTGGCAGTCCCTATTTGGTATTATAATAATATTGTATTATTATGCGTTGTTTGCAATATAGAAATGGCGGAAACGGAGAACTTGTTCAACGTGAAAACGAAGTTTTGTTGCCTGCTAAATGGCATATCAGTTACATTCCACATTCGGTGATCACTGATTACGCCAACCAAGCAGCACCTTAGACGTTATTATGCCTTATTTGTGAGGTTTACAGAGTTGTGAAAAGATATTGCTGCATGTCTACTTCACTCCTAAATAATCAACAACTGTTGCCTCTCATACACTATTTAACGAGTTCTGCTCTGTTCTAAGCGACTTAAATTATTCGTGAGCATTTCTGTTGTTCCATGTTATGCAACAGCCATTGCTCGTAATAATCAGCATATATAAAATGATTGAACTAACCATGTTTACCAAAAGGCATCATCTGAGCTTCACGCTGCCAAATCGAGATTTGTACGCTGTAAATCGAGATTTAATCAGTTCCTATACAGCCTGGCCCTGCACCAGCACGTGACTAGTCCCACATACGAGTCTGGATCTCTACTTGATGTGTCTGTCCAATACGGGAAACTTTTTTGAGTGACGTATCTGTCTGCCCATGTCCCTATAGTAATCACTGTATCATCCAAGCTAAATTGTCCATACCCAAGCCTTGCCGTAAGCCGATTTTCATCTCATCTAGGCGCCTACATCGCATTAATATCTCGGCTTGTCATGCTGCTCTCAGAGCCACTGACTGGAGTGGCGTGTTCTCACGCGTGGAAGTGTCAGACCAGTGGTCTGCATTCATAAATTGTCTCCTCCCCATCCTCGACCATCACGCACCTCTAAAACGTATCAAAATTCGCAACCCTTCCGCTCCCCCTGTATCTGACACCACTCGCAACCTGATGGCACAGCGTCGCAGACTTCTTGTCCATAGTGGTAGGACCCCTGAGTTCATTGCGCTTAACAAACAGGTCCGTTCTGCCATTCGTCACGGCACAAGGCAGGACATCGCCAGGAGAGTGCGTGAGCTGGGTCCTAACACCATATTTCGGAATGTACGTCAAATAATCGCGGGCAAGAAGTCTACCGAGCGCATCGTGCCAGAGGCCACTCTTGACGAGCTAAACCAGTACTTTGTGGGCGTTGGTCCCTGGGTTTCGAGTGAGGTCCGGGCCAGGGGTGAGCCCCCCTCTCTCCCTGTCCGTCTACCTCGTGTCGGCACATGTGCCTTCAAACTACAGCCTTTCTCTCTGTCCGCTCTCCGGTCCTTCCTCAACTCAATGAAAAATGCAGGGGCCTGTGGTGCTGACGGCATCTCTATTCAGGTAATAAAGCTTTGCTTTGCTGCTATCGGTTCCGTTGTACTCCATATCATCAATACTAGCCTATCTTCCGGCGAATACCCAGCGCCCTGGAAACATTCCATTATTCATCCAATACACAAAGCCGGCAGCCAGTCCGAAGCTTCCAATTTTCGCCCTATCTCCATTGTATCTGCCTTCCCAAAGCTCATTGAGCGTATTGTGCAGCGTCAGCTTTACTCATACATGTCGGATAACCACCTGTTCTCCTCATCCCAGCACGGGTTCCGCTCCCTGCTCTCTACTGAGACCGCCCTTCTGACTGTTTCTGATCACATCCTCTCTGCTATTGACCACCAGGAACTCGCCCTTCTCTGACTCCTCGATTTATCCAAGTGCTTTGATGTCATCGACCATTCTATGCTCCTCTCTAAACTACGTACATATAACATCGATCCCACCTGGTTTACATCATACCTCTGCGGTCACACTCAGTCTGTCTGTACGGCTGATGGGAGTGGGAACCTTCATTTCTCCAGGCCTCTCTCCAACTCTATCGGAGTTTTTCAAGGCTCGTCTCTTGGGCCTTTACTTTGTCAAATATTTGCTAACGATATGTGCCTGTTCGCGGGGGATGCTTATGTGGTCCAGTACGCTGATGATACTCATTTTTTTATCCGGCAAAAAACACCAACTCAATGATCGTGTTGTCCATGCCTTTATGTGACCCCGGAATAGCCCGCTTCTTCGTGGATGGGGTCCAACGTCAAATACAAATGACACGATAGGCCCATGCTATTAAATAACTACCTTCCATTCTTTTAAGCGCAAGGAATATATCTGGCCATATTCGATACTGAAGGGAATCCTTTTTTCAAATAT
This sequence comes from Chirona hameri, assembly GCA_036785665.1. Classification (NCBI taxonomy): domain Eukaryota; kingdom Metazoa; phylum Arthropoda; class Thecostraca; order Balanomorpha; family Balanidae; genus Chirona; species Chirona hameri. The sequence continues at coordinate 42,593 of JAXIVJ010008885.1, read as the reverse complement.
GAGACGAGCGCTTCTGAAACTGAAACAAGTCTGTGAATGGAAAAGTTCGCATTCGTACGGTGTATTTTTAGAAGCACTTACGTAGACTAGGATGAAAGAGCATGAAACATTTCGTGATTTTCTATTCCCGAAAGTTACTTCTGAAAACTCGTCTACTATACTGTTTGACTTTCCCGGCACATATAACACCATCAGTACCATAGTGATGACATTTAAGCATCATATGTATATTGTATAATGATCACATTCCCTTTTACCATCATGGTCTGGCCACTAAGCAGGGTCGCTATCAGTGGCGGCGGAAGATATTTTCGGCGGCCTAAAGAGCAAAAGCAGTCGCATGAATTTACTTTAGTTGGACTACTCTGATTTTCCTATTGGTATATAAGTAACATTTACTGTACATTTTAGTTTTCATTGAATCATTTTGTTGCTGATCTGCACGCATTGTTTGATAAAACGCTGCACGATATCTATTCCCGGAGCATCTTGTCTGTTCCGGAGTTCATGCTGATGGCCTACCAGCCCATCAAGAATCGGAAAATGGGCGGCCTAACAATTAACCCTCGCCCTGGTGGTGGGGAGGGGGGGGGGGGGCATTTTGACCCCCTCTCCTGAGCTTTTCGGGAATGGTGGGAAAACGGGGGCGCGCAGCGCCGTCAAATTTGGCACAGCTGTTCGAGCATCAATTACCCACATTGTGATTTTGTTTTCCCTCAGGTCACCAGGTCACGTCAAGTGACCTTACCTCCAAAATGTTTGTGGTCGTGCCAAAGCCACAGTGTTTGTCCGATATATTTAGAACTTACCGGATTTCATAAGGTCATAAGTACCTACAATTCGTTTATCTCGGATTTGTTTATCGGTGACCTTAGGTCAGGTCAATTTCGTGACCTCCCCATTATGAGTCAATGGGAATATATATATATATATATATATATATATATATATATATATATATATATATATATATATATATATATATATATATATATATATATATATATATATTTCGTTACTAGTACAAGCGTTGGATGGTCATGTTTTATATCGATACACTTTTATATTGCCCCAAGTAGGTAAACATTTTATTTCGACAGGTCATTGCCGTCTACCATAAGCTGCAAGCATGGGATGACAGGATCCTGCCATCAGTACAATACACTGACGGGGTCTTATTTACGACAATCCCACCGTGGGCCCGCCCCCCCCCCCCCCCCCCCCCTGTCCGCCAGATGGCAGTGCCGCCCCACCAGCGGCAGCGACACGCCCGATTTGCGCCAATTCGACGCCCGCTTCTGCCGCTATGAATTTCAATCTTCAAACCGGGGGCGATTCATGCAAATCATGGGCGTGCGGCGGGGAGTGACGTTCCGGGCCGTCAGTCTGAGGCCGCCCACTGCGCTCACACGCCGGCACCGGCGGCACGGGGCTGACGGCGGCGGCCGGGCTGAATGCACCTGATAAATGGTGGCGCTGCGCTGTATTCACTGACGTCACTGACTGAGTCACTGACGAGTAACGGGGCCGTGCTTCTGACTGGCTGGCGACTGAGTGACGTTACCACCTACCACACCATGTCACTGATCGCCACAAGCTTGGGGTGGATCGATTTGTTTATTTGTTCACAATCTAAACGAATGACCCAAATTTGGCATGGCTGGAAATGCTTTCGAAAAGGCATTTTGGATTTGTAGGCATTTATCCGACTTCATCTTTTATAAGTGCTATTCTCATGAAAGTACCATCCAGGGGCGTGGGAACTACTTTGAAGTTGGGGGGGGGGCGAACTTGTTGGCAATACTGCATCAAAAATTAAGACTGAAGAGAAGCATCGTGTGCCGCTCTTTTCCATACCCAATGCTGCTTATTGCCAATAGCATGTCATATATTTAAGGAAATGGTTATCAATGTCATAAGGAAATGGGTCGCCTAACAAGCAAAACAAAACTAGAGTATAGAGATAGCTGGCAAACATGAAGAAGGACCGACACTGGTACCTACTAAGGTCACACAAAGTCGAAGAAGCGGAACTGGAGCTTTCACCGTGCCTGAATCCAGAATCGGCAGGCTTGACTGACTCCCGAACCTGAGGTAGCTGGTTAGGTGATGTGCCGATCTCGCACCAATGACCAAGTTGACCATGGCACAATCATGCATTTATCATATATTTGGTACGAGTAGGTACCATACTTGGCTTCAACCCAGCCCAGCTATGCTATGCCATATTTTACGGTGTTATGGTCAATGTTTCGGGCGCATTTGTATGAATGTATCGATATACGGTCGTACTCAAGCCAGTGGCGGCGGATCGTATTTTCGGAGGGGGGCAAAGAAACCCAGGGGGCCCTCGACCAAAATTGCCCCCCCCCCCATTTTTTGGCGCGAAATGGTATCTCCTCGGATTTAGGCCACTATATTTTGCTGGGCCCCTAAATGGTCGCAAAATAACGTCGGACAGGCCCTGTTGAAGTCTCAGGCCTTTTTAGGGCCCATTCAGGCCTATCGAGGGTCCCCTCAGGCCGACTAAGGGACTTCTGTCGGCCTTAGAAGGCCCCTCAGGCCTCAGGCTGGCTGGGGGCACATCGGGGCCCAGGGTCATTGTTTCGGTCAAAAAAAATATATGCAAATACGCGCCGCGAAGCTGCGCGAAATTTTCAAATTTTAACTGGATAGCTGGATTTTGACTACTACAAAGACTTTTTTTCTAGATTTTATCAGGCAAAACCGTAAAAATGTGCACCGCTTCGCGGCGCTAACTAACAAGTACATACCTACCTACTATAACATGAAAATCCACATACTAAAATGCTGCAAAGGCTTAAATACACATATCAAAGTGGGGGCACATTTTTCGTCATTTCAGCCGCCCCACATTCAAAAGCCGACCCCCACCTGTTGTCAGCTAAGATATGTTTTCTCTCCTGTACGTAACAATACAAATTAGTAATGTACTCAGTACAATGCCTACTGAGGGTCCTGGTCCAATCCAGCTCATCAAAGGTAGACGAATATTTTTTTTAAAGGGGGCCTCATAAAATAAAGTGGCCGAATCCGTAGAGTTTTTCATATCCAGGGGTATTTTGGGGGGGGGGGTCTCCCAGGGGCTTGCCCCGCCCCCTTCTGAAGGTCTGGCTGCGCCCCTGACCTTACATCAATTGATTTGTCTGGATAAGCCGAATACAATGGTGAAAACCCCATTACACTAACTTGATTTGGTGAAGAGTTATCGAAGAAAAACCATTCGTGACCTGGGAGTCACGATTTTACCTCGTATAGGACAAAGGTCAAAGAACAGAAATGTGACATAGGGCTTTGCATTTGGCACAAGAGTCTGGTGAAAATTGTTCAAATTTAGCCATTTTCTATCGAGTGATACGTGTTTTCATTTTTCCCCATTGACTTATAATGGGTAGGTCACGAAATGGACCTGACCTTAGGTCACCGATATAACACAAATTTAAGATAAACGAATTGTAGGTATTTATTACTTGATGACATCCTGTGAGTTTCAGCCCGCTTGGTCAATGGTCAATCACTTTGGCTGTGGCACGACCGCAAACTTTTTGGAGGTGGGGTCACTTGACTTGACCTAGTGACCTGACCTGAGATGACCCGAGGTCAAACAATTTACACCGTGTGGGTAATTTATGCTCAAACAGCTGTGCTAAATTTCGCGGCGCTGTGCACCGCCGTAGAAACTGGTGGCAATGACCTTGTTCTTATACATAGTCGAGTGATCATTGTAAAAAAGTTGGGGGGGGGGGCGTCGCCTCCCTCCCCCAACTCCAAAGTTGGGGGGGGGGCGAGTTGCCCCCATTGCCCCCACGGTTCCCACGTCCCTGACTACCATCTGAAGCCATCTAAGATTCGCTAACAGCATGTTCAAGGCACCCAGTGCCAATGGGATATGAAAGCCAATGCTGACATAAGTTTCAAAAAGTTTGTTTGTATATATGTTTGTGGATTTATTACAAACTCTTAGTCTATTTATTTTGCTCTTAAACAGGCAGAGATCGTATTTTGAGTCATTATTCTTATATACACATATTTATTTTGAAATAGGCAAGGCGACTCAATGAATAGTCCAGAGGGATTGTGTATTACCCCTCGCCCTTCGGGGACATTTCTCACCTTCGTCCTACGGAGGGGGGGGGGGGACTGACAGCCCCCTCCTGTTAACTTCCATACCAAGCAACTTAGAGCAATGCGGTAAGAACCAGCATGTTGCCTGTCATGATGGGAGTCTAACAGTATGCGTTTTTTATGTTTCAGTCCAACGGGTGACCTTCCAGGTCAAGTGAATGACCTAAGATCGACCACGTCCAAAAGTAGCGATTCTTAGTATTACTTCCGAACGGAAAGAGATAGAGAGACACAGTAAGAAGTAACGTGTTGCCTGTCAGAAGGAAAATCAAAAGGCTTCCCATTTTGAGCATCGGTCAACTGGTGACCTTTGGGGTCAGGTCAATGGACCTTTGGGGTTTGACATGACCTTGACGAAAAGGTGATAGGTCACGATCTAATAGTCGCATACACTTTACATTTTTATAGGATATGTATAATTGTTGTAAACTCAGCTACTGAAAGTTTCAGCAAGATGCGCCGCATGTGTGCAAAGTTATTCAAGAAAACCTCAGGGAGGGGTTGTCAGCCCCCCCCCCCCCCCCCCCCTGTAGGGCGATTGATGAATCTCGTCAATAATTCTGGAAGAGTGCTTCTGTGATCAAATCGTTTTGAGAGACGCTTATATTTCAGCGAAAAAATATACCCAGCACCCACAAAACAAATGTCATGCTTGCTATGCGAAATGCGGATACTGATTCTGATTACAAACTTCGGCCCGCAACTTATGAGGTGATAGTGGGAGGCGGCATCCACGGCCGTCGGCTTGACGCTACCAGACGGCTTCGTGGCGGTAATCAGACAAATCTCCGCAACCGAATACAATCTGTCATCTGGCGGATTCACGGATTTATTATGGGAATAGTCTCCGTCCTGATTCCGGCTTATCCGGCCAAAAGGCCTAGCGTAAACAGACGTAAGCCCGCGTTTTATTTGACTATTGTTACGACAATGATCTGGAATAATTATTTATCACAGCAATAAATTGGCCGCAGCCGCGCTCCGATTCGCCGGAGGTGTGTCTGGGCTCGGCTTTGACCCTGGCTTGGCAGTATACGCAGGCACAAAGCCGGAGCCGCAGCCGATTCATCCGTGCAGCTGTGCAGTCGGCAGTGAACACATGAATAGAAAGAGCGCCGAGTACCCCGATGTGGCGGGAAATCCGCAAAATCAACACAGATGACGATTGCGGTTGTCGAGCTCTGCTTCGGGCAGCGGAGGGGATGTTTTTGGGAGAGAGAAAGTCAGTTGAACAGCGGCTGGCTTTTCGATGCTGCCAACCGTCTAGCATATGTCGTAATAGGTGAACCTCCATACATAAACCCCACGAGTATCCAGTGGCGGCGGAAGGTATTTTTTGGGATGGGGGGGGGGGCAAACCGTCCAGTCATCTCAACTCCCAACTCAGTGTTTGCAACAGTTGCAAGTCTGATATTTTATTGAATTTGTAAGTATTATTAAAGCGACAGTTTACTAATGGGTCGACTCTTTTCGACTCTTTTCCTCCTCAAATGTTTAAAAAGTATGTCTACTGAAAAGTGAAATAAGAAATTGGGGTTTCTGTTTTGACACAATTGTAGAAGACGATTTTCTTTATTGAAACCCATCCCTCTCATTTTCCTTACTCGTTCTAGTTGTTCGGATATTTGGGAAAACCCAAGCTGCGTATCGTAAACCCTAATTTATCAGTAGACCTCAGACAGCATATCACCACTAGGATATGTGTACAACTGCCAGGGGCCCGGGAACAGGGGGGGGGGGGGGGCAGCGGGGGCGCTTGCCCCCCAACATCTGGACGGGGGGGGGGGCAGCCTTGGTGAGCAGAAGTTTCCCTAAAAATGAGCTCTTTCAATTTTCTTCACGAAAAGTTATATAAAATATGAAAGCCTCTTATATAAAATTATTATTTATTATTATATATTAATACACAAAAAAAGTTATATAAAATATGAGTCACTTTCATTTTTTCCGTTTTCTTGTATAGCATGTCATAAGTATTATTATTATATAGCTTTGCCTTTATAGCAGTATCGTATACCTTTCTTTTCCTTCCTTTTCCTTTTTCCGTTGTGTCCTATGAGATATAATGGAAAACTTTGGTAGCAGTTGTCTACTTGGCGCGTCGTCGTTAAAATAACGCACTGACAGCGATAAACATCTGCTGCATTTTGTTTATAAGTTTATCCCACGTCAACGTTACGGATGCGGTCAAACTGGCGTGCGGCCCTCTAGCTGTCCTCTCTGTCTGCCGACGGGGCGGCAATTGCAAGCAAGAGTTATCGTAAATGTCGTGGGTTACCGTGATACGGTGATGAAGCGGTCTGTGCAACTCACACTCATGGGCTTCTTCAAGAAGAAAAAACGTCAGGCGTCAGGTACGAGTATTTTATCAGACGACATGCGGGTTTACAAAGGCATACAGTTCCTAGTAGGAAACGGGGGTGGGGGGGGGGGGGGGGGGGTAGCATGACCCCCACGTTTACATAATTTTTGCTTCCTATGGTAACCCGCGCCGTGTCGGGGGTGGGGCGTTTAGACGCCCCTCCCCCTAAGGTTTTTCGAGGATAGCGAAAAAACGGCGGCGCGCCGTTTTTGCCGTTTCGAAAACGGCGTACGGCGCACAGCGCCGCCGTTTCAGCCGTCTTTTTTGGCACACCTGCTCGGGCATCAATTACCCACATTGTGTGCAATTCTTGACCACAGGTCATCTCAGGTCAGGTCACGTGACCACACCTCCAAATAAGTTTGCGGTCGTACCACAGCCCACAGTTTTTGGCCAATCGGTTTCAAACTTACAGGATTTCATCAGGTCATAGATACCTACAATTCGAATATCTAAGATGTTGTATATCGGTGACTTAAGGTCACCGGCCGGGCTATTTGCGTGACCTCCCATTATAAGTCAATGGTAAAGATGAAAATGTTTCGTTTTCCGAGGATACGCATGATATCAGTCCAATTCCTTCTGGATCATGTTATCATATGCTATTATTGATGATCCAGGTTACATTTTTGTTCAGTGATCCCTACAGGATCAGCCGAGGTCAGCAGAGGTCACCAACACTTTTTGTGTCAATAACTCTAGATAGAATGCAGATAAAGAAGTGAAATCGGCATCAATGTGTTTGTCTCGTCGAGCTCGCACAATCCGAGCTCGCACTTCCAGTTTACCGGCATAATTACATTTTTACACGCCCGAAGCATTGGGTACGGAACGCGGAATCTCTGACGCCATCTGAAATGTATAGCCGCTGCCACTGAATGTATAGCCGCTGCCACCGAATGTATAGCCGCTGCCACGGACTGCAGGACATCCCGGTTAGGAGCAAAGCACTGAACCGACTCGAACCCGTCTCGCTATTGACTCGCGTTTTAGCTGAACGTCATTGACCGAGGGAACAATTATTGTCCCCTCAGGTTATCTGTCAAACAAATGATCGTATCAAGACGTAAAAGGCGACAATCGCAAAAATATTAATAAGACGCACCTAATATCAGGTTAAGGTCAGCTTCAAGTTCAAAATAGTTATATTTGGAGTATTGGTTATGTTCTCCATCCAGAGCTTGTATTTAAGCCATTATCACCCAGCGTGTTCCCAAAGGTGATTTGATTTGATTTGACCAATAGAGTCATTCGGAGAAGTCCATGTCGCGGTGAGTTCGAGGTCAGGCCAGGTCTATATCTGACAACTACGAGGGAAAAAAAAAGGAAAAAGAAAAAGATACAAGTTTCATCTCGACAGCTTTACTTCTTTGAGCTGTCGCAAATATTCGTCGGGGGATTATATTCACCCTCGCACTCAACAATGGTGTGTTCATAACTTTCAGTTTCGGGCCTTGTTATGGTTTCGGGCCTTGTTTCGGGCCAGATATGGACGGCTTGGGTGTCCCCTCCCCCAAACAAAAACTTTTTCGTCGGTGCAAGCTTGCCAATTTACACGGCGTTCTTTTCTAGGCCAATAACAAGTATGCCAAATTTCGTTTCGATCCTTTGAGTTTTGCCCCCCCCCCCGGGCCTCCGTAAGTTGTTGACTCCTACCCAAAAGGTCAAAAATCAAAGTCGTCATGCAGACCTCCGCGTGTGCTCATTTGAAAGCTCTTGTCGAGTAGAATAAACTCGAATTCAGTCGAAATGCTCTAAATTCAAGTTTGCGTTCTATGAGTCATAAACAGAGCCCAAAAGCAAGCCTTCAATAGAGCTCTATGAAGGCTTGGTTTTGGGCTCTGTTTATGTCTCATAGAACGAAAACTTGAATTTAGATCATTTTGACTGAATTAAAGTTTACTCTACTCGACAAGAGCTTTCAAATGAGCACACACGGAGGTCTGTACGACGACTTTGATTTATTACCTTTTAGGTAGGGGTCAACAACTTACGGAGGCCCGGGGGGGGGGGGGGGGGCAGTGGCGGATCCAGGGGGGGGGGGGCCGTAGGGGCTGAAGCCCCCTGCCTTAGAAAACGGCGCCATTTTTGTAAAGGATTTGCCGGCGCCGAAGGCGCCGTAGCGTTTTCGGGAGGCCGCCAGGGCGCCCTTGCGTCTACCAACAGCATCGTAGCACTCTTGGAAGGCACCCTGGCACCCTCAGAAGACATCTTGCCGCCCTCACAACGCATTATGCCGCCCTCGGAAGGTACATCGCCGCCCTCGGAAGGCATTATGCCGCCCTCGGAAGGCACCATGCCGCCCCCGTCACCGAGGAAATATGCCGCCCTCAGGCCTGAAGCCCCCTGCCTTAGAAAATCCTGGATCCGCCCCTTCGGAGGGGGGGGGGGGGGCAAAACTCAAAGGATCGAAATGAAATTTGGCATACTTGTTTTTGGCCTAAAGAAGAACCCGTGTCAATTGGCAAGCTTGCACCGGCGAAAAGTGTTTTTTTTTTGACACCCTAATGTACGGCTGCACGCATAAAATCCGTAGCATACTTTGCCATCGAATGTGATCACCCATACACGATTTTATCAGTTATAAACAAACAAGTAGCACAGTTAATCGAGTCCACGGCATACTATAGCACAGTTAATCGAGTCCACGGCATACTTTCCCATCGAATGTGATCACCCATACACGATTTTATAAGTTATAAACAAACAAGTAGCACAGTTAATCGAGTCCACGGACGAGTTCACTATCCAGCGACAGCTTGTAATTACTGTGGAAAACGGAGGACGCCGCCAGCTGCGTCGCTGTTCGATTTAGTATATTCACCAATATAAAACCACGGCATAATTTAGCTTCAGTTTCGTGATCGATGTCCATTGTGCGGTGTGGGTGGCATGATCACACCATAGATCTTCTCTTCAGTGACGCCACATCAATGGAAGCCGAGCTCAAATTCTCTATTCCACCGTGATAAATTATTACTGCCGCGATTTCAGCGACTGTCTGCGCTCAAAATAGACCGATCACTTCATACGCGAATCATGAATTCAGATTGGGCCGCGCGTCGGACCATATTTCGCCGGCGAACATTAGCCAATGACCGCTCCCCACGGTCCGGCTCCTGCCGCCCCTCCAGTGCCGGCTCCCCTAACGCCCCTGCTGCTTTTATTTTCCCTACTGAAATCAAATCAAAGAAAGCTTTTAGCTGTATTATGAAATCAGTGCCCGTGCCGGGCCGCTGTCGCCGCCTCCAGCCGCTCCCCTGTCGCGCTCCCCCGTTAAATACGGGGCGGCACACTTCAAAACTCGGCAGCAAATCATTCAATTTTCATCGTGTCGCATCGGAGCGGGCCGGTCCGGCATCGGGCCCGTCGGGGTGCGACCCGCCCACCGAGCAGCATGAAGCGAGCAGCGGGAGGGCAGGGAGGGAAGGGGGACCGAGGCAGCACCTGTCAGCCAGCCCCGCAGCCGGGCTAGTCACACGGGACACAGCTGGGACAGATGACAGGCAGTCATAGGCGGAGCTGTCACACGGTCACAGTTATAACACGGTCACAGTTATAACACGATCAGTCATCATACGGTCACAGTTATAACACGGTCACAGTCATCATACGGTCACAGTCATCATACGGTCACAGTCATCATACGGTCACAGTCATCATACGGTCAGTCATCATACGGTCACAGTTATAACACGGTCACAGTCATCATTCGGTCACAGTCATCATACGGTCACAGTTATAACACGGTCACAGTCATCATCCGGTCACAGTCATCATACGGTCACAGTCATCATACGGTCACAGTCATAATACGGTCACAGTCATCATAGGTCACAGTCATCATACGGTCACAGTTATAACACGGTCACAGTTATCATACGGTCACAGTCATCATACGGTCACAGCTATAACACGGCCACAGTCCTGCCACTGTTACAGTCATGACGCGGTCACAGTCCTGCCACTGTCACAGTCCTGTCACTGTTACAGTCATTGCCGCGTCACTCCCAGTCATCGCACTCTTGGGAATACTATTTACTTTCATTGTGAAATGAAGCACGCTATTATTTAAAGTGCAAAGCTGGAGCAGTATAGGCAATAGGCATCGTCGCCAAGTGACCACAAGCGTGGGTGCGTCCTAAAACCTCAACCATCATCATCTGAACATTTCAGGCACTACAATTGCAGAGCATAACAACCTTGGTGGTCAGACGACTACACTCCTGCCTTAAACTCCCTGCACTGGTCAAGGATCGGCGAGCTGGTCGAGGAGCGTGACTGCCTGAAGGTGTACCGTGCTCTTAAAGAGAATGTCACCTTGAAAGTTGTCTTGAAGTTCAACCATACGGTGCATCTTGAGCTCAAAACTACGAATATGACTTTGGTTTGGACAACTGATGGATATATGTGGAGAAAGAAGTAAGTTTCTCTTTCTATTTCACGAGAAATCGTACGATAGCAGCTGGCGTTCTGGCTCCACCCCGCTCCGCCTGACGCCAAGTACAGTCTCTGACAAGAGGCTGCCGCGCCGCCCGGGCGGCTGAGCGGATATTAACGAGGCGTCGTGACCAGAGACTACGTGCCAGAGAGTGTACCTGTCTCCGGCGGCGAGATGTCCCGATCGTGACCCAGAACAGTGGACATGAAACCGGGCCCACTAGTCCTGTGTCGAAATTACTTAACGTAGGGAGGTAATTATTTCACCACAACCCATTTTTAGATCTGCTCTACAAGTCTGCTATCTCAGTCCAAAACTCCATGTTAAAGGTGTAATATTCCCTTTAATGATAACGACGCTCCCACGGCCGTCCGGTCGATGTTTACGCGGCGATCGGAGGTAGCGACGCACGAGACCCGCCTAACGTGCACCGAGCGGCTCCATCTACCGAGAGTGCGGCTCACCAGCACTCAGAAGTGCTTTGCGTACCGAGCCGCCTCGGAGTGGAACAGTCTGCCCTGCGAGGCAGCCAATGTGCCCAATGTCAGAGCATTCAAAGTGGCACGCCGTCGACGGGTCGTGTAAGTTGCAGCGCAAACCGGGTACACATGCTTGGTTGTTATCTGTTCTGAGATGCAATCTATGCTAGTCCTTCTGCTTTCTGCACCTTGGTCTTTTACTCTGTTTATATTTTGAACTCGGCGTTTTTGCCTTTCGCATTTTAGTGATGGTTTTGTGAGTACAACGGTATTTGGCCACTTGTCTGATTATACTGTCCTTTATTTTTCATTCGTTGACATTTGTCCTTACATTCTTGTCTTACATTGTGATTTGTCTCATGTCTGACTTGTGTCCTGAAAGAGCTGTGCTCGCACGGACGCACATTAAATCCATGAACATGAGCATTCCATGTTGTCTTTCTCCACTGACCTTCTACGAGTCGTTCATGCCGTGTTCTGTGCTATGCTCGCGGCTAATGCTAATGTGAGGTACTGTGCCCACTGCACTGTGCAGACTGCAGGTGCAGGTACTGTTGGCTGTGTTTTGTGTGGTGTGTACTGTACACTCATATGCCATATGGTGGTGGTGGTGCCCCATCCGGCCGCGCCGGCTGGCTCCCCTCCTCCCATCCCCCTCCCCCTCCCGCGGGACCTGCCGACGGCATCATGACCGTAACAGGCTAACAGCTTTATTCGGTATTTTTTTGCGCATCATGTCGGTGGGCTGGTTTGTTTAAAGGTGCCGCGGGGCCGCGCCGGGGCCAGATCTCCCTGGGGCAGGCCAAATCGGCGGATTCATTATGAAATTGGCGGCGGAGGCGGCCGCCACCGTCCCGGTGGCGGCGGCGCTCCCGCCCCCCGAACTACACCCGCGGGACGGGGAGTGGGGCCGCGATTGAATTATTCCGTCGTTACCTCGGCGTATTACCGGAGCTAACCTGTTTACGGCGGCCGCGGCCGTCCCAGGTGTCAGCCGGCGAACACACGGCCCTTCACAGACCCGACACCTGCAGCACACGGCCCTTCACCGAGCTGTCCCCTGCAGCACACGGCCCTTCACCGAGCTGTCCCCTGCAGCACACGGCCCTTCACCGAGCTGTCCCCTGCAGCACACGGCCCTTCACCGAGCTGTTCCCTGCAACACACAGCCCTTCACAGCCCTGTTTGTCCTCAGCCTGACTCATTCGACCATTATTCCAATCACACAGAGCGCAACAAATGCATGCTGACTTCGTACAATATATAGGACTATACAATATATTCGAACGTGTGTCATAAAGTGCAGCATGTGAATGTAAGTTTTGTTATCAAAAGTTCCCATGAAAAGGCGCTACAAGGCTTTCGATACAGGGAGTGTTAATACCAGTAAGACGCCGTAGTTGGCGATGAACGAGCGAGCGCGAAGGAAATGTATGGCGAATTTCAACTCCATCGGGCAAATAGTTTCTGAGATACAAAAAAGGTGCGCACGTGCGCACGTGCAGAGGCACCCCACCCCGGACTTGTGGGAAAGTGGCGGCTGAGAGGTCCCAAACCACACACAAAATTTGAACACAATCGGCTACGCCGTTCCTGAGATATATAATAGAGGTGTGCATGTGCGCACGTGCAGAGGCACCCCACCCCTGACTTGTGGGAAGGCGGCGGTTGAGGGGGCTCTAACCACGTACCAAATTTGCACACAATCGGCCCAGTCGTTGCAGAGTTTTTGCGAGAAAACACTTTTCAACACCCCTCACGCGGCACGCGGCACGCGCCACGCGCAGTGGTAGTCACCCATGTGAGTCGGCACTGGTTACGAACAGGGTAGGGTGGATAGGTGGTTTACTCAGCAAAGAAACCCGCTTGTCAATCGGACTTACGGTTGCAGAGATATAAGATTCTCAAAAGCGTCGCCACGGGCCGGGGCGGGCCGCTCATATTCAGATTTGTTTCCCATATACCACGGAAGTACGAGCGAGCGCTTCGCGCTCGCTCGTAATAACATATTACCAGTAAGGCGCCGTAGTTCGCGATGAACAAGCGAGCGCAACGGAAATGTATAGGGAATTTTAACTCGATCGGGCAAGTAGTTTCTGAGATACAAAAAAGGGTGCGCACGTGCGCACGTGCAGAGGCGCCCATCTTTAACTCGTGGGAAATTGGGAGCTGAGAGGTCCCTAACCACACACCAACTTTGAACACAATCGGCTCAGCCGTTCCAGAGATATATAATAGGGGTGTGCACGTGCGCACGTGCAAAGCCACCCCACCGCTGACTTGTGGAAAGGCGGCGGGTGAGAGGTCCCTAACCATGCACCAAATTCGAACACAATCGGCTCAGCCGTTCCTGAGATACAGAATAGGGGTGTGCACGTGCGCACGTGCAGAGGCACGCCACCCCTGACTTGTGGGTAACTGGCGGATGCAAGGCCCCTAACCACACACCAAATTTGAACACAATCGGCTCAGCCGTTCCTGAGATATAGAATAGGAGTGTGCACGTGCACACGTGCAGAGTCACCGCATCCCTGAGTTGTGTGAAAGTGGCGGCTGAGGGGTCCCTAACCACACACGAAATTTGCACATAATCTGCCCAGCCGTTGCGGAGTTATTGCGAGAAAACACTTTTCAACACCCCTCACGCGGCACGCGCCACCAGGGGCGTAGCCAGGATTTCGGCCAGGGGGGGCAAACGGGATCAGAGGGGCCCTCGTAGCCAATTGGGGGCCCACACACTGGCGGATCTAGGGTTCGAGTTTGGGGGTAAAAATTTATATCCCATCAAACCCATCAAACCGCCTGAAATCAGCACAAAATGTACACATTTCCTGATAAGAAAATCCAAGCAACTTTATCTAAGGAAAGTTTGTTTTAAATCAGCTATCAATGCATAAGCAAGCAAAATCTGATGAGTTTTCAGAAATGTGAGACTTTGGGATTCCACCTAAAAAAACTTCCGTGCCCCCCCCCCCCCCCCACCACCACCACCCATCCCAAACGTCTTCTTCCAAACGTCCAGACCCCAATACATTTTGTCCTAACGTCACAATAACTTCACGCGCATCCACATGAGGGCTTGCGCTGTTATTGTAGCTCGTTGGCTATGCTACCAAATGCTGCCATATTTAGGGAAATAGGAGGTCGGACAGATCATTTTGTAACCAACGCTTAAAAGTCGATAACATTAACTCGGTAGGCCTGAGGCAGGCACGTAGCCAAGGGGAGGGGGGCGGGGGGAGGCTACCCGCCCCCCCCCCCCCGCCCTGGAGGCCCGGCGGGCCCTTTTCGGGCGCGCAGCGCACCGAAAAGGGCCGACGAGACCACGCTCATGGACTACGCGATGCGTGGTCTTTAAGAGTTTAGAGCATTTCAGAGGTTCTTTAGGGGCACCAGGGCCCTTTCTGAAAGACCAGAGGGCCCTTGGACGTTCAGCAGAGCCCTGTACATGTCAGAAGGGCCCCTGGACAAGCCGAAAGGGCCCCTGAGCGGGTCAAAGGGCCCCTGAAAACGTCGAATGAGCACCGAGCCAGCACAGAGAGGCCCCTGGGAAGGTCGGAGAGGCCCCTGAGCATGTCGGCAGGGCGACAAAGCAGCCAGTGCAGTCCCTTGCCAGGTCTTAAGGACCTCCTGAACAGGCTGGAGGGCCCCTGGACAGACCAGCACCAGAGGGCCTCTGGGAAGTTAAAAGGGCCCCTGTGCATGTCAGAGGGGCCCCTGACCAGACCAAAAGGGCCCCTGAACATGCCGAATGGGCTCCTAGTCAGCACGGAGGGGCCCCAGGGCAGGTCGAAGGGCCCTCTGAGCATGTTGACAAGGCGACAAAACAGAAAGCGCAGTCTCTTGCCAGGTTGGAAGGGCCCCTTAGAAGGCTGGAGGGCTCCTGGGCAGACCAGAGGGCCCTTGGGAAGTTCAAAGGACCCCTGTGCATGTCAAAGGGGCCCCTGACCAGACCGAAAGGGTCCCTGAGCAGGTCAGATGGCCCCTGATTACGTCGAATGGGCCTCTGGCCAGCACAGAAGGACCCATGGGCAGGTCGGAGAGGCCCCTGAGGATGTCGACAGGGCGAAAAAGCAGCCAGTGCAGTCCCTGGCCAGCTCGGAAGGGCCCCTGAGCATGCTGGAGGGCCCCTGGACAGACCAGAGGGCCCCTGGACAGATCAGAGGGCCCTGGAAAGTTGAACCTCACAAAATAAAGTGGCCGAAATCCGTAGAGTTTTGCATATCATTTTTTTTTTTTTTTTGGGGGGGGGGGGGGGGGTAACGCTCGGGAAGGGGCCCTTTCGAGGCGCCGCCCCCCCCCCCCACACCCCCTGGACGAAATCCTGGCTACGTGCCTGGCCTGAGGGGCCCTCGAAATGCCTGAGGGGCCCTCGAAATGTCTGAGGGGCCCTCGAAAGGAATTGGAGGCCCTGGGAAGGCCTGAGGGGCCCTCGAAATAAATACCAGCTCTTAAATGCTGTTATTTATTCGTGTTAGATTTGTTCGTGGACGTTATTTATGCGACATAAGGCGTTTTGCGGGCACCTGACACCATCCAAAACACTGGGGCCTTCGGCCCCAGGGGGCCCTCGCTCGGTCGCCAGAGGGGCCCGCCTTGTCTCCAGGGGGGGGGAGGGGGTGGCATGGCCCCTTTGCCCCCCCCCCCCTTGGCTACGCCACTGCGCGCCACGCGCAGTGGTAGTCACCCACATGAGTCGGCACTGGTCTCAAACAGGGTAGGTTAGATGGGGCTGCTCAGCGAAGAAATCCGCTTGTCAATCGGACATGCGGTTGCAGAGATATGAGCTGCTCAAAAGCGTCGCCACGGGTCGGGTCGGGCCGGGCCGGGCCGCTCATAATCAGATTTTTCCCATACACCACGGAAGAACGAGCGAGCGCGAAGCGCTCGCTCGTAATTATGTTTTATTGCCAGGTAACCAGATATTATGTTGTTACTTGGCAGCAACGAAAAAGCTTACAAATGCCTGCAGCAAACTGCTCTCATTATTTGCCACTGGCCAACTGGTCACGAACCGTTCGTTTCGTACCTACCTATGCGAATAGGCGCCATATAGCCAAGTAGTTGAGGCGTCCTAAAGCATGAATCATTATCATCGTGCAGGTATGCGTTTATGTTTATAGTACGCGGTTTGCTATATAATGCCTGCCCTCGACTTCTGACTACCGTTAAGTCGGTTCTTGACTACTGGTTGCAGTAAAGTAGGCTATTAACTGTTGTTTGTCGTAAAACAGGCCCCAATGACAGCATAGCGCAGTTCGGGGTCCGACACCAGCACGGTGTGATTGCAGATCATGCCTGCTGGCCAAGGCAGAGAAACAACTGGGGTAAATTATTCAAGATGAAAAATACAGTTCCCTCGGCAGCGTTGCATGGTGGAAGCCTCAGTGCCTTGTCCGTGCTGCTGTTATAGGGCCTTGTATGTGCTTAATGGTGCAAGTGCCAAAAAGCGCATAAAGGCACGCTCTCGAATACTCACTAATACTTCTGCTCATATTTGTGGAATCCGTTTGGAGTTCCGGTGGGCTGAACCATTCTCCGCTGTAAATCATGTCCAGGCCGACAGTAGGTATACACCCCGGCCGCTGCAGTGAGGTGGTTGGCAGGGCTGCAGTTTCCAGAAGGCGAATTTACCGTTAGTGAACCCATTACTCCACCAAATTTTGTTCTGGGTCCTTCAAATTTTGTCGTATTTTGGAATTTTAAAATCAGAATTGCATTCATTGGCTTCCGCCTCGCTTACATAACACTTAACCAATAATTTGCAGTGAACTCCACTGATGGTGTGCATTGTACAAACTTAGGCATGACATCTCGACCCCGTTCTATTGTAAGCCAACACTTGGGCAGAGCCGTGTTCTGACCAGACTTTTGCATTTGTTTCCGTCGTCGACGCGGCGCCGAATGTTGATTGCTCTTTTCTCATCTTGACAATTTACCCTTTGTATATAGAGGAGCGGATTTTTCCGAACCATTAAAACCTTTCCTGCGAAGAGATAAAATTGGCTGCAACAGCCATCAGAGGAGTATTCAGAAACCATGGTCATTGTGCACAGTCGAATCAACGGCCTTTCATCGTTCTGAAGTCGTCAGACTCTGTTCTTATCAGAAGAGATAGATTAGCACTGTTCGGTAGATGTGGACGCCATTTGCGATTTTGAATATCACCGACATATTCTGGAAAGGTTATTTGATGTCATTTCATTGCGATAAATTATAATTCATTTATTTGAATAGTTCATCGGACAGTTCTTAAAAACAAAGAATGGCACTTCTGGAAAACGTTACATAGGAATGTTGATAAAAGTACCGGGTGGAAATAAAAATGTACCACATTTTAAACTTGAATATGTCCAAAAATATGCATCATATACTTTGTTGCATTCCACCAATTTGAAGAACAATGCATGACAAAATTATACAACATGGTTTACACTTGTACGCTGTATACACTCTTTACCGCAACACGTGCTCAGGAAATGCTCAGTTTCTTGCGAGGCACAGATCGGCTCGTTTTTCAACTTCACATGATGAATCGGAGCCTACGTTTCTTTGCTATTATTTCGAGTATCTCTTCTCATGACTTGTTTCGGTTCTTCCAGTTTCTGAAGGTCTCTTGATGTATATCAAGATGACCTCCAAAGGTATATCCAAAGGTATCTTTGGACTCCCTCCCCCCTCCCCCAACACAAATCAAGGGGAAGGGGCCAAGGCGAGAGAGTCGGCGGGCCAAGCATGCCTTGTCTTCCAGCTGATGGCGTTGTCACGAAATGAGGTTCATTGAACGACGATGACGAAGGTGTCGATTGTCGTTGGGGCCTGAGGGTGGTGAAGATGGTGTCTCCAGCAGGATGGGGGAAGCCCCTCACGTGCAACCACATGATGACATGGCTGCAACAACACTCTGATGACCATGTCATCAGCCGAAAGATGAGACGCTTGGCCCGTCCACTCTCTCGGCCTGACCCACCACATTTTTTTTTTTCGGGGATACCTCAGGTTAAAGGTATATCAAGATGATCCCCGGAAACTGGGAGACTCGAAAGAAGGCATCATTCGAGATATTCAAAACATTCGCAAAGAAACATACTCCAACTCATCTGTAATGTTGAAAAACAAAATGAGTGCTTCTTTAGCACATGCTGCAGTGAAGACCGCATATAGCGTACACATGTATACCATGTTGGATACAAATGTCCACGAATTGTTCTTCAAAATGGTGTATTGCAACAATTTATGAGGCATATTTGTATTGATTAAAGTTTAAAATGTGGTACATTTTTCCTTTCCAGCCTGTATATACTTTCGCTGATACAGTACCAGAACCCAATCAACTGCTACTGACCAAAACAATGAGTGATATTTTCTTCCCATTGTCTGAACAGCGATTTATAATAATTTGCAATATCACGGCGGTCGGGAAAATCTTCCGGCTCGGTTCCGGTTCCTTCTTTTCATCCCCGAGGAAGTGCGCGGCGGGGTACGCGAGCGATTTTCCAGAATATCATTCCGCCCGGAAGTATTTTATCACCAATCCATATCACTTCTCATTTCCTGGCAGGGTGTGGCGGCTGCGCCTATTCAGTCGGTGCAGCGCGGCGGCCACCGGACTCCGGAGTCTCCGTCCGCCTCTCCCGCACCCTCCCTCCCCCAGCGCAGGCTCAGAAACGCTTCCTATGTTTGGCCGCGTGCGGCTGCCCTGGGGCAACGTAGGAGGGGGACCGACACCCCCATACCGCCGCGCACCCGAGGGGACCACAGAAAGAGCATCCGAGGGGAGGGGAGCAGGGAGAGGGTCTCTGTTTCCTGTGCGGGAGCGAGGCAGCCACCCCAGTCGCAGGCCACTCTGCGCAGCCGAGCGCCGTTGAGAAGGCATCCAACCGTTACCGGGCGCGGAGGAAGTGGATTCAAAGTTTGAAGAGAGCTCTCCGTCCAGGAATTGGCTACTGATAGGAGGGGAAATTGTTTAGATGGAGATGGGACTGGGACGATTGTGTGTCTTCTGACAGATGCATGAGCGGAGATTTGAGGACTTGGACAACGCTAAAAGAGATGAGCCGCGGCAGTTTTATTGTGGCCGATTGCCACTTACTTGGTAATGCCAAAATGTTTCTCATGGTATTTTGAATACCAAACCTAATATTATCCTCAAATACAAAATACAAAAGTATTTCTGCACCTAATCCGTCGCCGTTCACACGGAAAACGGCAACAGACATAAACTAACTTATTTCATTCGTATTAATACTTACAAGCCACACAGACAAAAAAACAACAACAACAACGAGCTGAAACCAACAGAATACCTGATACTTGCTGTAGTTGAAATTTTGACATTGGCTGAAAACGATGATCAACCACGCAACTCGCACGTCAAATTTAGAGGCCCTGTTTTTACTCAAAAATAATGAAGTTTATTGCATAAACCCCTCCGCGAAAAAAAAGTTCCCAAGTGCCACGTAATGCAAACATATTTGCAAATAGAGAACTAAAATATCAGTTATCTTAGAATCAGGGGCTCTGCCACAGGGGGGATGGAACGGGGGGGGGGGGGGGGCGTGTCTCTCTCCCCCAATTTGTGTTTGACCTTTATCCCGCCATTGGCGGGGGAGGGGGGGAGGGGCGTTTTTAGCCCCACCCCTAACGAACTTTCGCAATAGCCGTTTTCACGAAGGATTATTGCGCTGGAAAGATTCTGAAAAGTTTTAACAAGTTTTGGTATAAAAGTCTGAGTTGTAAAATTTCGACGATCCATTCCTTAACTACGCTACTTTTGCATGCGATTTTTGGCTTGAAATGTCCCACAGAATTGCGTAATATGTTGGTAAGAATACAACATGTTGACAAAATTGCGGTTTGGTGGTAATAAGCAAGATAAGTATTGAATATTGATAGGTCAGTTGTGATAGGTCAGTTGTGATCTCCACCGACTGAAACTTGTCAAAACTTCAGAACGATTCAGAAACTATCTGTGGCGTGTGACGCAATTGGACGCAATGGACTCGCCCTATCCGGCCCAATCCGGCGGTCGGCCTGTGCGGCTTGGCTTTGTCCATGTGCGTGCGGCACGCGGGTCGGAGGCGGCGGCGAATCTATGCTGGCACATCACTGCGCATGCGCAGACAGACCTGTGATCCATGACGCTGCCAGATTTAGTAACTAGTATGACGGTATGCTAAACTGAACGAATAGACTCTAGACGCATATGTTCTTTAAAAACGACCAATTTTGTATCATAAATTTGTTATGAGCTCAATACATGTTTCCATAACCAGGCGCGGATCCAGGGGTGGGGGGAGCTATTGCGCCCCCCCCCCCCCCCCCTGAGCCCAGGTCTCGCCCATGTCGCGCCATACAAACGCGCCCGCAGGGCGCAACTTTTGTGTATGGCGCCCCCCCCCCCTGACCGAAATCCTGGATCCCGCCTGATAACTATTGAATAGTGATAATATCGCCCAAATCAGGAATTGATTTCTTGGAATGTATAATAAATATACTAAGACTTCTACACCAAAACTTTTAAAAACTTTTCAGAAACTTTTCAGAAACTTTTCAGAAACTTTTCAGAAACTTTTCAGACATTTTTCAGAAACTTTTCAGCGCAATAATCCTTCGTGAAAACGGCTAATAGCTCGAAAACCAATAGCTCTATCGACGTGAAACTCCAGTAGGGAGACCGAGGCTAAGTGCATCACGGGTTGAATGCATCAGCCATCAGAGCGTATAACTAAAAAAGCTTCCCATGAGCTGGAAATGTCAGTGGGTCTACAAAAAACGCGCATACGCAAACCCTTTGCAACGGCGAAACGAGCCCTGTTAGAAGCCGGCTGATCTGGCAGACGCTGAAAGAGTGATTTGTGAGGAATAAAGTTAATATTTGCCAATCAATACAAAATCTAGTGGACTCTTTGCAACTTCAGGTGTGGTGAAACGGACTTAATCTTATCGTAGCATATACTTCTGGCGTCAGAACGAGAGGAGATCTTGTCTGAACTACTTAAACTTCCGCCATTGTATGCGCTCAAAACAAATCAAAGTGGGTATGGAGCAAGTTGAATCGTTTTTGAAGGGGCATGTTGCAACGTTAGGCTAATATGGCATAAATAACGAACATTAATTAATAGCGTGGAATATCTAGTAAAACATATAATATGCTGTTTTAATATAATATACTAGGGAATATAATTGATATATAATACAGTGACCAATAAAACACGTTTTTTCTCTCAAATGAGTACGTTTTTGTCATTCATTGTACACGTTCCAGGGGGTAGATGCAACCTGCCCTGGTAGCGGGGTTGAATGCATCACTTGCAGCGCTGTCTTCAAATTGTCGCTGTAACTATTTATGCTTCGTTAGAATAAAGATGAATACGTATTTTGGTGGGGAAAAGACACACTTGTCCTACAGAAGTGTCCAATTTCAAATATCTTGCACGAGTCGACAGGTAGGAAGGCAAATATTGAAATTGATGCATCTAGCCCCGATCTCCCTACCTTTTCCTCATCAATTTTACGTCTGCTGTGCAAAAATGAAGAAACTTCCTAAGTATGAGAAACTCATGATGTCATATTTTGAAATTGCGTTGTTTTGCTTTTAGTGACGAGATACAAACAATTAAATGCCAGCACTGTATTTCTGAGACAAAACTAGTCTAGACACATGTCTTTTCTATTTATATTTATCAATTTCAAATTTTGACCTTATGTGACCTGACCTTGACCTTACATGGTGTCAGATTGTGAAAATGGCTGCTACTATCGAATTATACGTGTAGAATAAGCCATACAACATGTGTCGTATGACTTTCGTACAGGGGCGGATCCAGGGGGGAGGCAAGAGGTCATGCCCCCCCCCAAAGGTGCTGAAACTATGATTTGCCCCCCCCCCCCCCAAACACTCGGACGTACAATTGTAAAAATTGCTTTTGCAGCAGTCAAAATCCAGCTATCCACAGTGCAAAAATTTGCAAACTTCGCGCCGC
Organism: Chirona hameri; assembly: GCA_036785665.1. Lineage (NCBI taxonomy): Eukaryota > Metazoa > Arthropoda > Thecostraca > Balanomorpha > Balanidae > Chirona > Chirona hameri. The sequence goes on along the minus strand of JAXIVJ010008885.1, from coordinate 20,180 downwards.
TTCGCGGCATGACACAAAATTCGCAATTGCTTATACAAATTTGGAAAATGGGAAAATGAATTCATAAAATGTCTGGCAGAGGCTCTCCTTGGCGGTACCTAATTGCTAACCCCAGGGCCCACTCCCTTTATACAATATTAACTTTCAAGCGGGCTTCATGTTTAGCTAGTCTGCCGAGTTCCGAGAAAGGCGACGCGAACGTAAAGACGCGGACATCGGCACCCGGAAGCTGCTCCAGTGGTGCCCAACTTGCTGGACCGAAGAGCTAATAGTGGGACCAGGCCAGGACCATCTCCCCAAGCCATCTCGCCCCAGGCTCCTCCAGATCCACAGGGACCATTTATGCGCGAAAAATTCGTTCTGCATTTGCTGCTTTCAAACCATTTGCACTGTTACCAGTTGTTTGTTACAGTTCGATGCATATGTATACAGATATTATTATCATATATACCATTGAGCGCTGACTGCCACCGGTCATCGTGATTTACTATCCGAGGAATATGTATATGAAAAACTACCTTAATTGCAATATTTTCATTATACCGAGATGTGCAACCAGGAATAAGGGTTACCTGAGGATTGGCTTCACTCACGGTCTGGTTCCAATGTTAAAATTTCGTTTTCAACGACCTAAAATTAAACTTTTCACGGCGCTTCGCGGCGTCACATGGGTGGCGATCGTCATAACGAAGCCATCGTCATCGTCTTCGGTTCGTTGTAACGTTTAATTGAATAAATCACGATTTTAGCTTCTGATCCTCTACAAGGCCCATCGCCCATATTTCTGGGTTTTATCAGGCAAACCCGTAACATTTGGCGGCGCTAAATAACAAGTACCTACTATAACATGAAAACCACATTAAAAATGCTGCAAAGGTTTAAATACACGCATAACAATGGGGATAAATTATGTTCGTCACTTCAGCCAACCCGCACTAAAAAATTATCGGCAACGCGCCTGCCTACCCCCGGGCCAACAACTTTCTCGCTGACGGCTGACGGCTTGCTACCCCCTCCCGCTCAACATGATTTTGGAAATAAGCCACTGGATTTGCCCCCCTCCCCAAAAAAGCACGGCTAGATCGTGCTTTCGTAGACCTTTTGCTAATAGTGACTTTTTGTGGCCTGATGACCTTGACCTTTGCTTACAATTTCACTTTTGCTTATGCGGGATATGTATTATACCTTTGAGAGCCATTTGTGCGATAATAGTCGCAATATAATGCTTTGGATGGAAAGTATGACACAACAACTAACATATCTCAATTTTGACCTTTGACCTGACTGTGACCTGACATTTGACCTTATCTGGAAATTTTGTGTATGTCTGTCGTCTCATTGAGAGCTTGCGATGCGTCTCATTGAAAGCTTTCGATTGCCGCCTTGCGCGTCTCGCTGCGGTTATTGGTTCGGAAGATAACCAGGGGGGGGGGAAATGCCCCCCCCCCCCCCCCCCCCCAGCCAATGGCGTTCGGCTGAGACCCCAGCCAATGCCGGGTTAACATTACGTCTATATGGGCATTGCATGGAAATAATCGACTTCAGAATGTCTCTGCCCCCCCCCCAATCTTCGGAACGTGGCGGAGCTCTTGCTTAGAATGTTATGGAAGTTGGCCGTTCTCGGGACTTGAGCAGTGCAGCAACTACTGCGGGTTTGCACCGTACTTTACTGACCTCTGGCGGCTGAACGCTAGTGACATCTACTGGCACTTTTATAATGTTAGTGACTGGCGACATCTGTTGACCGGGTTTCAAAGTGAGGCTCCTTGGTCTTGTGGAGCATTTCTAATTTCGAGCAGAGCTATATAGAGTATAGACCCTGGAATAAGAGGGAAGGGACAGAGGGGGCGCTTGCCCCCAACTTGGGACCGGGTGGGGTGCCCTTCCCCATGTTTGGTGTTGGTGATCTTAACGCTCTCCAAACGCTTTATTTTCACGGGAAATGATAATAATACGCAATCCAGTATTCACCTGTGGTGTCCATGTCCATCTGTGCATAATTCTGCACAGATCGCATATCTGTCGCATATCGTCGTCGTCGTCTGATATTGTCGTATACGGTATATGTCGTATACGGTATAGGTACAGGTGCCTAGTCCCCTCTGTCCAGTGGATGATCCAAGGGGTGCATCGAGGCCATCCCCCCCCCCCCCCCAACGACGGACTCGGCTGAAAATTGGAAAAATTATTTGAAAGAAAACGTAAGCAATGTTCACTAGAAGAAGCTTATTTTACACCAATTATTGACGCACAAGCAAGCGAAATCTGATAAGTTCTGATCATTGTATTATACCCTTTGGTATTTGGCCCCAAACCAGCCGTTCTGGATCTGCCAATGACCCGTTCTGGATCGGCTCCTGGCCATGGTTCGCCCTAAAGTGCAGGGAACTTCAAGCAACCCCAAGGCTTGATGCAGACATGATGAGACTTGGGAGCAAGCTGAGTACTTATATTATTATTTTTAGTCTTCGGAAGGAAGATTTAGAAGTATTTTATTTTGAGTGTTGTTATTTGCTTCTAAAAACGAGAAGTGTTAGCATAGGAAGAAACAAAAGGGTTTTGGAGCTGCATCTGCCCGAACTCAATGAAGGATACGTATTAAAATGCCACAGCTAGTTGACGTCAAAGCTTAAGTGGACGGAATTCCCCACCCTCCCCTATTATATTTTGTGTTTGAGAAATGGTCTGTGCCGTAAAACGAATATAACCACCTTGTCATGAACCAATTTTTCAGAAACTCGTAGAGGTAACCGTGTTCTGAGTTTATTTTGTGCCGGCTGATACCTTTTTACTTTAAAGCCGATGTTCGGTTTGGCACTGGGCCTTAGCAAGCCGAATATAACATAACTAATTTGTCGTTTCTTTTAGCCCTCGCCCGGGTAGGGGGGTGGATGCCACTCCCCCCTCGGTTTTTCTGGAATAACTCGAGTAGTTTCCAACCGATTTCGATGCAACTTTCAGTACCCTACTTTTGAAAAATATCCCACCTACTCTGAAAATTTTGAATTTCTAACCCACATGACCCGTGACCTATGACCTGTTTCTCAAGGTCATGTCAGGCGCAACTGGCGTCCCGCAGTATCGATGCTTGTAACTTGTGCAGTTTTCGAGTGTTTGTTGTTCAGGAGCATATGCACAGGTGTTTCCAGGTGACAGTTGTGGTTGTCAATGAGATTGTGACCGACCTCGATTGACCTTTTCAGAGGTCAACTGAGGTCATTGACCCCCGATGACCTCAGATTACTTTTTTGGGCTTCTGGCGGTTTCTAGGACATTTTGTGACGCCGATTTCAAATTTGGGATCCATTTTACATAATTATATGTTCCACTGGGGACATATAATGCGCTTTCACAGGTCAACCGAGGTCACTGACCTCAGATGACCTGATATGACCTTTTTGGAATTTGAAGTTTTTAGGACATTTTGTGACGCTGATTACGAATTTGGCACCCATTAAGCATTATGATATGCTCATTCACGATTCTAGCTCGATAAAATTCAATCTATACGCATTTACAATTTGTATGACTTTTGGGTCATTGACATGACCTCAAGGTCACCTGATGACCAAAGACCTTAAAATTAGGTATCACCGGCTTCCTCTCGTCACAAGTAACACGCTCGTCTTTGAATCGAATCTCTATCTCAATTAGGGCGAAACGCTAAGGGGGGTTGTACCAAACCCCCCACCCCCTACCCGAACACGTAGTGATTTTGCCCTACCCGGGCGAGGGTTAATGGCACCTAATAACCAGTGAAAAGCCTTTTGGGGCGATGACCGAGCGGGCGCGCTCTGGCAAAGTTAAATTAAGTTGTATTATTGATCATGATCTCCTTTCTCGAATCTGCCAAAAGGGAGTACGTCCTGAGCGCTACATGCTTCATCGTATAAATTTATGCTTAGATAAATATTCGTTGACTATGGAAGGCTTCGCCAGCGCACGTGCCACGTGCTTTGCTACCACCCACATCAGAGCAAACATATTCAAAGTAAAATGTAATTGATGTAACTATCCAATGGTGAATACCCGATCTCAATCGGTGCAGTGGTTGCAAAGTTATTAGCTTCCGAAAAGCGTCTGTACGGCCGGTTCGGGCTGGTTTTGGGCCGTGTCGTGCCAGTTCGGGCCGGGTCAAATGTAAATTTGTCTAGTAAGATGACAAGAAACCTCACGGACGCTTCGCGCCCGCTCGGTAATAATGGCACTTAATAACTTTTAATTTGTCGTTTCTGTAGTATGTTGACCGTTTTTGCTTACCTATATATGAAATTATATCTAGTCGAATCCAGGGATTGCAAAATGGGCCCTCCTGTGACAAAAATACATTATATTACGTATTGCATTAAATGACTGGATTATTTGCTTCTCCCAAAGTCTGCAACTGGCTACATCTCTGGCTGATTGCTGTCGTGTGTTGTCTTGAATATGAAGGATGTCACGGCAATGCAAAAACAATATTGAGCTTCTGCTCCCGTTCGTTGCGGGACAAGATAGCTATGGATCGGTGGCAGCCAGATGTCAATTCGGGCGCGTAACCACCACTGAGGTCGTTGAGGTTTGAACCCACGTGTGTCTTGACGGACTGGGGTCCACGCCGAATGAAAAGCCCCTTAGCCCTCTGCATGCGAAGGCATCCGTTTGTATTTCTAATGCATTAGAAGAGCGTGAAAATCGGTTGGCGGGGAAACGTGCCTACATCGAGCCAATGTACCTACCTAACGTACATCGAACTCTTTAGGGAGTGTGTCTAGTCAAATACTGAAAAATATCTCCCAGCCGATAGATCTTGCTTTGCTGAATCGAATGGTATCACTCGTTCCTCTGTAGCTGGGCTCATAATGTTCGATTCCGTTTTGCATTTTCCGCATGTTATGCCATACTCTTTTCCGTCCGTTTAGTATGGTGCTACATCCGGGACCTCCAATACACTCTCTGACACCGACACCTTATCTATTGGCGCCGCGCCAACACCCGAGTGTTCCGCTCAGCCACCCGAGCGGCGCGGCCGACCCTTGTCAGAGACTGTAGTGGGCGGAGCCGGTCGTGAGAAGCTTATGAAGTCATGCCTCATACAAAAGAAAAACTTGCTGATTTCTCCAAAGATATCAATAAATTTCCCAAACTAAAATAATATTCGTATTTTTCAGCTCAAGATACCCATTACTGCCAAAGTTCAAGAAATCTGTCAAGGTGAAATATTCCCTAAAAACGAGCTTCAATGCTAAAAATTGTATACATTAATATATATTAATTAATATCAGGAGCGTATTTAGGGGAGGGGACTGCGCCATGCCCCGGCGCCGAAGGCGCCTTCAGTTCATGAAATGCGCCTCACATTCAGCGAAAGGCGCCGAAGACGCCCTTCGCTGAATGTGAGGCGCGCTCCGATACACATCTGCAGGCGCCCTCCCACATACCTCTAAAGGCGCCCTCCGATAAACTCGTAAATGTGCCCTCCCATATACCTCCAAAGGTGCCATCCGATACAAATATGAGGGCGCCCTCCTACATACCTCCAAAGGCGCCCTTCGACATATCTACTGGCTCCAAAGGCGCCCTCCCACATACCTACTGGCTCCAAAGGCGCCCTCCAATACATATCCGATGGCGCTCTCCCACATACCTACAAAGGCGTCCTCGAATACCTTTTCGGAGGCGTCCTCCAATACATTTCCGAAGGCGCCCTCCGATACACCTCTGAAGGCGCCATCCCACATACTTCCAAAGGCGCCCACCAATACACCCCTGAAGGCGCCCTCCCACATAGTCCAAAAACATTCAGATACATCTCTCCGAGGCCCGAGGGCGCCTTCCCTACATACTTCCAAAGGCATCCTTCGCTGAATGTGAGGCGGATATCTGGTCTTACAGAGGGCGCCTCTGGAGCTATTTGGGAGGGCGCCCTCGGAGATGTATCGGAGGGCACCTTCGGAGGTATTTGAGAGGGCGCCCTCAGAAATGTATCGGAGGGCGCCTTTGGAGGCATGTGGGAGGGTATGTGGGAGGGCTAGGAGGGTTAGTTTTATCATTTACCGCCCCCCCCCCCGGGCTCAACAACACCTTTCGCTGACGGTGCCCTCATGTGGGGGTTTGTCGGCCTCTTGAAAGCTTAGCCCCCCTTGACGGATTTCTAAATACGCCACTGGCTCATATATCAGATGCACGCCCACTCTGACATAAACTGATTCCTTTAATATACAGAGAAATCGAAGCCCTGCTTCTCAGACTATTTACTCGTATTTAGCTGCCTTCATCTCTGCGAAAGTGTATTTGTTCTGTTACCCGACGGACATATATATATATATATATATATATATATATATATATATATATATATATATATATATATATATATATATATATATATATATATATTTAGCTACTGCTTGCGGCGCCAGACAACTTAGCTACCGTCGAAATAGCACTGCATTTATAAGTTATCCCGCTTCGTGGTACCGTTCGATAAGTCATCTGCTGTCAGTGGCGTATTTATAAATCATCAGAGAAATGTAATTCTGGGTCAGTATCAAGGGCTCTCACTTAAGCATGTCTATCAGATACATCAGACATCAGACAGATACATCATCAGATATCAGACATCCTGACATGAACGGAACATTTTGATATGTAAAGAAAATGGCACCCTGCGTCGTTGGATATTCATTTAGCGGCATACAATTCTGCAGAATGTATGTTCTGTTATGGAAAGGATTTGTTTCTGGCTGATGTCTGTGGTACTGAACACCTCAACCACCGTGAAATTAGCTGCATACTTGTATGAAGTCCGTCCCTGAAATCGACAAGCAGAGCATGATAAGGGAAAATAAATGGGCCAAGGGGTGTGATTACTTCAAGGGGAACCATACTTTCAAGGGGCACAATCCTTGCAGGGTTTACTTATTCAGGGGTGATTTGTACTATGCACGTTTTAATAGCCTTGAGACCCTCTAAAAATCACTTTGCGTATAACATCTGTTTTGTCGAAATGTAATTAACTTGCCTAGACTCAGGGGCGGAGTTTCCTATGCACTTGGTGGGGCAGGCGCCCCACCAACATTGATTTTTGCCCCACCAACTTTAAAAGAAACTGGAGCTGGCCAATATACTTGCACAAGTAACATCAACTACTTCTGACATCTTTAAAATGTGAAACTCATTCAATCTGAGGAAGAGATGTTATTGCCATATGTTTAACATTTACAAAAAGAAATTAGGGGGATGATTGGTAATTTAATGAATGTATAACATAAGCACAATATGGTACTAGCACCTTACACCATTTTCATCAGAAATTATATCATGAAAATACAACAGCTTTACATTTACATTAAGTAAATGACTTCAAATCTGGCAAAACTTAGTGGAGTCAAACATAAATGGCCTCACCAAACTTTGGCTATCACCACCACACCTTTCCATAAACGTGAGAATGTCAAAGAGCACTAGGAGTTTCAGAAAGTAGCAATCCTGTGGCCTGGTAGGTACCAGCCAATGCCCTACATACCAGGTAGAGTCATCCGGCGATTTTACCGCTCCGTGACGTAGGTGCGTGACGTCACAGGTATTGACGGGCCCAATGCGCCATCTCCCGTAATGCTTTTTATGCGGTATAAATTCTGAAACATTCTGAAAAAAACTATTGTTCTGCTGACGAGCCAGCAATCGTTTTTTCCTCGCTCTTACCACTGACCTAATCAGCCTGCCAAACCAAGTCATGCAAATCGAAGCCAAGTTGCCAAGAACACTGCCAAGAACAACCAAGAACGCATTGATATGTTAGGCCTTTAGCTGCCTACTGAACACATTTCGTCAAGAAAGACTACACCAAGAAAGTGCGCCACAGCTGCCTCAGCTGTGACGTCAGTGGTGTTCTTTGATCAATGCATTCTGAAGGGATGACACCGGACACTCCCTGGTACCAGCCCTTTCCACCACAGCTTGTCAGCAAAAGTTTCATTGCGCTGATTTGGTCACAACCAAAAGTAACCAAGAGCTACACTTTTCACAAATATAAGACAATATTTGTGTTGAAAAAATCAAGCAATAGTGAATGCCAACACTTTAATTGTAATTTTGCATCTTCTTTTCATTGTTAGAATGCACAGTTTTCAAGGCAATCTATATTACTATTTGATAAGCGTCTGTCTGTATGTCTGTCTATCCGGCACCGCTCAGTTTATTCAGTTTAAAAGTCCCAGTTAATTCACGTGCTAAATTGGTGCGAATACCTCCATCCCGGATATGCCAGCTGGCTATGCAAAGGACATATGTGGGAGATGGGACAAGTCACCGACGCACCGGAGTTGGTGGGGCGGTGATCCCTTGAATGGTAAAAGGTAATTATGTCCTACGCAGTTCCAGTTCCAATCCAGTTAATTAACGTGCTGAATTGGTGCGGATACCTCCATCCCGGAGATGCCAGCTAATCGTCCAGCGGAGCGGACGGGTTATTACTAGTGCTATTTAGAAAATCACATTCACAATTTTTTTTAGTTGTGAACTTGTGACAAATGCTGCGTGAATGTTTCGTAAATTTTTCTTACTGGGCGCCTGGGCCGTATATGCATATACAATTATACAGATATATATGACGGCATGCAACACGGGCCGTGTACACTGTATGGTATGAGGATCCTGGAGAGTCTTCCTCAGGTTTTTATAATTTTGATTTTTCATTCTGAATCTGACAAGCAGGGTCAGATTCAGAATTCAGAAAATCATTGGTCTTGTTACTAGTTTGGTTGGTTGTCAGGATATGTTGGGTAAATGTTAAGATATGATTGGGTTAGGACTTAGGCTAGTTTTGGTCAGGTTAGGTTAGGTTGGATCAGGTATGGTTCCACAAAACTCAGTTCTCCAGACTTTTATTAAAGGGAATAGTGCACCTTTCACATTAGTTTTTAACTGAGATAGCCAGATTGTCGGGAGTACTGAAAAATCTCCAAATCTGACATTTTTTCTTCCAAAACGACCTAGTTGCTGAGTTTCAACGCAAAAACCGTTGGGTATATTTGTTTATATTTTAAAGGGACAAATCTAGTGACGTTCGGATACGTCATTAGTATTCCTACCGCACTTCGTTTTCGCTATTTGAACCGACCGCCACCGAAACGCATCATGTGTTCATAAGCTATAAATATTATTGGCCATAACTTTGTCAATTTCCATTGGATTTCCAATTGAAAATAATGCCGATACTCGTCTTGAAAATGCACATCTTTTGATTGGTAGTTCGTACCTGTAACTGCAATGTTCGCTGCAGTAGAAGCACATCCAAAATTTATGCCCCTATTATACACGTGACTTCAAGTTTTGAGTAAATAACTTGGTTAATTTTGAACCGATTTCCAATTGAAAATTATCCAAAGATGCTGCATGAAAATACGCATGTTCTGATGGGTAGCTGGTCGTGGTACCTGCAATATATGGATTAAATTGTGCCAATGTTTGTTCTTGCATTACGCTGTCTTGCGCCAAGTTTGTGATGAGCTAGAAATATTATTGGCCATCATAGCTTTATCAATTTTCATTGGATTTCCAATTGAAAATAATACCGACACTCGTCTTGAAAAACACACCTTTTGATGGGTGGCTCGTGTACCAGTAGCTGCACTAGTATCCGCAATAGAAGCACATGCACCTGTAACTGGGATACATTAGGCATACATTCTGTATGTGGTTACAGTTTAAGTTATTACCTCTGTCAATTGTGAACCGATTTCCAATTGAAAATTACCAATAGATGCTTCGTGATAAAACTTGTTGATTGGTGGCTGGTCGGCGTTCATGCAATATATCGATTACATTTTGGCAAGGCTTGTTTTTTGTTTACGATGAATTGACGCTTAGCTCGAAATATTATTGGCTATAACTTTGTCAATTTTTATTGGATTTCCAATTGAAAATAATGTCAACACTCGTCTTGAAACGGCACACTTTTTGATGGGCGGCTCGTACCGGCAGCTACAATATTAACTGCACATCCACACATTTATTTGCATCCACCACACACACCGATGAACACACATTTAAACACATTTGTGGGTAGGTATATCACATTTATTCATGCACATGCACATTATGGGTGCATGAAATCCTTCACGCAACGCCACTCCAACTCTACTGATACAAGGCCATAGTGTACACATTCATACATTTTCAATCGCGACCAATATACTGGCGAGTCGCGACCCAGCGAATGAGGTTGTTAGTGTTGCTTACATATTCTGATTCAAGGATCGGCTTTTGCCGGTATGACGTCACAATTCGTTTTGGTGACGCAAGATTATTGTGACGTCATATGTATTAATATCAATATTTTTCACATTATGACAAATTGGTACTTTTTATCGCAAAAACGAATGCCAGAACCGTAATCAGGGCACTATTTTCCATCATTCCACATACTTTTCCTGAGGTGCACTATTCCCTTTAATGTGAAGACTAAGTTCAGGTGATGTCACATAGGCGTAGGAACGGGGGGGGGGACGGCAATGCCACCCCCACACACTTTTGAGGCTGGGGGGGGGGCATCAATGTTAACTGCCCCCCTACTTTGGAACGATTTCTCCTCCTTCGATCACTGATATTGGTTCGATATGAATGCTTTAAAGTTGCGAAAATAATGATGAATTCACAACACCGCAATACCATAACCCATAAATGTAAGAACCGGGGGCCGGGGAGGCAAAGGGCCCACTTTTTAGGCTGGAGATCCAACAATATTAAACCGCGCCCAGCTGGGGGATGGGGGGAATCTGTCCTCTCTCGGATTGTCTTCATAACATGGAAACTATGATATATATCAACGTAACACTTTCAGTACCTTATGCTACATCAAGTCTACGTTTTCTCATCAAATTTCAGTGAAATTGGTGCAGTGCTTTGGGAGATAATGGTGTTCAATGAAATCATGTCATGCCATTTGTGGTGGAAAAACGATAAATGTTTAAACAATGATAGAAAATCGAGTTTTGATGCAAATTGCAAATACAAAACGTCAAAAGAAAGGAAATAACATTATCTTCGAAATGGCGATCTTGGATTTTCGAAATGGTTGGTTTTTACCAAATTTGAAAACTTTTTTTCGGAAGAATTTCCACAATTTTTTACAAAAAGATGTAAAAAAACAGAAGATATATTAGAGAACCAAGTATGGACGATACCCAAACCAAATTTCAAAGCCATATCTTTATTTTTGACTGACTTATGACTCCTTAAGTATATGTACTCATGACGGCATTTTGTTGAATTATGTTTTTTGTCTTTTAGTGACCAGATACAGACAAATAAATGCCACCGCTGGCATTTGTTTACGAGGCAAAGCGTTGCCTTTGGGAAAATGTATTTTTTAATTTATATTAATCAATTTCAAATGTTGTCTCTCCAGGGCCATTATATGGGGTCATGTTGTGAAAATGGCTGCTACTATCGAATTATACGTGTAAAATAACCCAAACAACGTGTGTCGCATGACTTTCGTAGACCTGTAACCTTTTGTGACCTGTCCTTGCCCTTGAGGGCCTCTGATAATTACAAGCCCCCCTAAGATCTCGAAAACCACGCAATGTAGCGACTAGCGGAAAACGGTGTTAGATAGCTCGAGACAAGCTCTATCGAAGGTTTATCGGTCTTTGGTATATGTCTGGTCAATATTGAGGTCACCAGAGGCCATCAAAGGTCAGATTTTCCAGTTTTAAGACTTCGCTCCAGAAACACCCAAATATCTCGGGAACTATGATAGCTAGGAACAAACAGAAGAATAAAAAAATCGAAAGCTCTTGAAATTGGCAATCGCCATATATGTAATCAAATTTGAGCTCAGGTCAATGGTTTAGGCTCAAGACAGGGGAGGATCCAGGGGGCCGCAAGGGGCCATGCCCCCGAAAGGTCCTGAAACTGTAATTTCCCCCAAAAAACGGTCGGACGTACAATTGTAAAAATTGCCTTTACAGCAGTCAAAATCCAGCTATCCACAGTAGAGATGTAAAAAAATGTCTCCAAAAACAGAAACCGGCACCGACACCGCCACCGCTCATAAATGAGGTGGCACCGGCATCAATCCCGGCCACATGTGGCAGCACCCGCCAGGCCCGGCAGCCAGCAATCTGCATGTCTTGACTTAATTATACATTAAACAGTATTTTAACCCCGAACTTGTGCTGCGCCCGGCATGAGACCGGCAAGCCTGAGTTCAGACACAGCTTCAGTCCCGACGGGCCTGAATTTGGTCCCGGCGCCGGCTCCGTGGTCCTGAAATTTGCATCCCTAATCATACATAATAATCCCTAATCATCCCCATCCCTAGGCATGACACAAAATTTGCAGTTGCTTATCCAAATTGGGAAAATGGGAAAATGAATTCATTAAGTGTCTGGCAGACTTCAAGGGGTCATCAAAATATGTCAAAAAAGCTGTTTTTCGCAAAACAGTTTTTCGCAAAACATTTTACCCAATAACGATAAGGCAACCCGCGAGTTACTGGGGGGGGGGGGCTATTTTTTGCCCCCCCCCCTCCCGTTATTTTGCAATAACTCCTAAACGAACACCGGTATTGTCACCAAACTTGCAGTACCTTCTCTCACATCAATTATACACATGTTGGAAAAAGTAAAAATATGAGCCTATGATAGGTCAACCGGGAATGACGTCAGAGTGACGTCATGTTCTTCGGTTTTTGTTGCAAAATAATGGTTTGCGGAAAACGCTGTCAAAGGTACAATATTTGAGATAAACTAAATTGTGTTAAATCAAATTACTGACAATCGACCGGGCTATGAAACTACTATCTCGGATTATTGAGGTTTTTTTCTCAAAATTTTGAGAAATCCAAATACATTTTGTTTTGTTTTTACAAAATTTTCAAGAAAAAATCAAAATTATCCAAAACCGGAATATATGTGATCGAGATGTATGCGGTGAATATGTGTACCAAATTTAAAGTCGATATCTTTAAAAATGACCGAGTTATGACCTTTAAATGACAAAAATCGACCACTTCTCACAGCATTTCTATGCATAAAAAACGCATCTCCATTTCTGCTTTTCACTTCTATTTATATGGAACAAACAATGTTCTAAGGCCATTTTTCGCGTTCTAGACGAAAAACAAACCCATACACTTGTGTTACAACGCCTGATGACCGTAATCTGCAGTTTGACCTCGTGACCTCGGATGACCTTGACCTGACCCAAGATCATAAACAGCTAGGAAAGGTACTTAGAAGTGTCAGACACACGAATCATACCGATTTATCGACAGCGTATGCGCTTAATATCGCAATTTTGCGCGACAATTCCATCCATCGAGACCTTTTGACACGGTCAAACATTTTTTACTTGACCTGACCTGTGACGTCATCGGTGACCCCGAGCTCAACAATATTATGCTTCCCTCGATAAATTTCCCAGGGCTATCGAATGCCGTTTGAATTGTTACATTCGGTCCAGTAGTTCCGGAGATCAGAGGGGGGGGGGGCAAAAAATAGCCACCCCCCAGTAAGTCGCGTTATGAAATATACCCCAGTAATTCGCGGGTTAACTTTGACGCCATCGTGTTTGTCTCGTCAAGGCGCTTCTAATCATATTCATGTTGACCAGTTAAGGTCAGCTTATAAATTTGACCTCAGCTCAAGGTCATGTGGTCCCCCATGTATGTCATGTTGCATATTGGGCGATGTGTCTCGACGATACAAACACATTGGTACCGGTTTTACTACTTTACCTTCATTCTCTCGAGAGTTATTGACAAAAATGTGTTGGTGACCTCAGATGACCTCGACTGACCGTATAGGGATCACTGAACAAAAATTGCACCAGGATCATCAAGAATGGTCTATGATAACATTATCCAGGAGGAATTGGACTGATATCACGCGTATCATCGGAATAGGAAGCATTTTAATATTTCCCCATCGACTTATACTAGGGAGGTCACGAAATTGACCCGACCTTAAGTTACCCATATCAGAAATCCGTGATGAACAAATTGTAGGTACCTATGACCTCATGAAATCCTGCTAGTTTGAAACCGATCGGCCCAAAACTGTGGCTGTGGTACGACCGCAAGCTTTTTGGAGGTGGGGTTATACCTGGTCCTGGTCTGCTGACCTGACCTAATTGACCCGAGGTCAAGAATTGCACATAATGTGAGTAGTTGATTTACAAACAGGTATGCAAACAAGGGCCGCGCTGCGCGCCGCCGTTTTTCCGCTATCCTTGAAAACCTTAGAAGTGGGCGGATTTCGCCCCTCTCCAGGGCGCGTGTTAAGGCCTTTCACGTTGTTATTCCGACGTATGTTTGCACATGCTCCTTGGAGGGTGGCCGGTGGCCCCCTTGAAACAGACACAGATACAGATACAGATAATGTATTCGGATCCTCCATTACATGTTTTGTATGGCATCCACATCATTACATAATAGCACATGTATGTGAAACGCTATAGTATAAAACACGCACAATAAAACACAATGGTGGCAACGTTAAAAGAGTGGCATAATGCGCAATCACAAGACGGTCAATACTGCTCCAGAGAGGCACATGCAGCTATTGTCCAGCCTTTGGCGGTAGGCCGTTCCATGCGCGCGCGGCTCGGCATAGGAAGCTGCGCCTGGCGAACTCCGTCCGCACGCGGGCAGCTCAAGCTGGCCGCCATCAGTGGAGCGCGTGCGGCGGTCGGACACGTCGGCGCGCCGCAACACTTGCTGGCGCAACAGTTCTGAGGCGCTGGGGGAAGTAATGAGGTGGTGCATTGTGGCAATGTCGCGTTCGGTGAGCATTTCCTCAACACTAGGCCACCCCAGCTCCCGTAATGACGGAGTGACATGGTCTCGCCGGCCGAGTCCGGCCACGATGCGGACAACGAAGTGAATCGCCTTTTGGACACGCAGCTTCTGTGCTGCGGTACAGTTGCCCCACACCGTTATACAGGCACGTAGCCAGGATTTCGTCCAGGGGGGGGGGGGGGGCGGCGCCTCGAAAGGGCCCCTTCTGGAGCGTTGAAAGGGCCCCCTTCCTAAGCGTTGAAAGCCCCCCCCCCCCAAAAAAAAAACAGATGAAAAGGCACGATACAAGGACGGAAAATGCAGTATGACAGGTATGGCATGAGCCATACCAATTTGTAGGAGCTGGAGTTAGCGAACTGTCATATCAACTTTGGAACCAGCGACACTAATTTGGAATCAGCTATACCAACTTGGAATATGTTTTAAGCTCAAGGCCTGGAACTCTTAAACAAATTGCGAAACGGGTATATTTTTGTTTCTAATCCGCATATAATTGCATTTGTAGTTAAATTGCGCCACGGAGCGGCGAATTTGTTAAAAGTTGTATTCCCTGGACAACTGCATTCTTACTGTTGAAAGGGTGGGCGGCCGCTCCCCCCCCCCCTTGGCTACGTGCCTGTCGTTATACAATAACATATGTGGGGGAAGACGAGAGCCTCTATCAACAGCCGCCTCATGCATTTCGGCAGCTTATGTCGGATTCGCGCCAGACCCACCAGCACACAGTAGCAATGCTGAACAACAGACGCGATGTGGCTGTTCCATGTTAGGTGTGAGTCGATGACGACACTAAGCACCTTGACGCTCTGTGAGGGCGAAATTTTGTCATTGCCGAAATGAACAGAAAAGTCGATGGTGACGTTTTGACGACGAGATCTCAGGAGGATCATCTCCGTTTTGGCCGGATTAATTTTTAGACGGTTCTGTGTGAACCACTTCATAGCTATGACTAGAGAACTTTCAACACGAGTTTTTAGAGCATGGGTGTTTGATAGAAAGTCAGCGTCAAGGAACTGGGCGTCGTCAGCATACATCACGATCCTCCCATATGGGAGGTGCTGCGGCAAATCGTTGGTGAAGAGCAAAAACAGTACAGGACCTAAGATGTTACCTTGGACATATGTGTGAGTCACGTCTAGCGCGCTTCAACCACCCCGCACGATCTGGGTACGTCCCTGCAGCCAGGCTGAGAACCATTCACGAAACAGGGAGGCCCCTGCGATAGGGAGGCCCCCTGGGTGGCTGCCCCCCCTCCCCCACACACACTTTGTATGACGTTTCTACGCCTATGGGTGATGGGGCCTTTTATTATACTTTACGCAACTCACGTGTTCCTTACGCCTTTGCTCATGCTTTGCAAATGCTTAATTATGGATCAGAGTTGTGTTGTACTTCAAGTGAAATTGTGCCCAATGTTTTCCCTGTTTTCAATTCTGTAACCATTTTATATTTAGTGTACACATTCAATGGTAGTAACAGAGGTCTATTTTTTCGGTAACTTGGTAGCGAACGTTGGTGACATATTTTTGTAAGTGAAGCGACACATATTGGGCTTTGGGGAAGTTTAGGCCGTTGTCGGAGGATCAGAACCCGGCCGAACCGAGCAAGAGAATGGGCCTTGTTCGTTACAGTTGGTTGTGCGTCCCATTCTTTGTGAGAACAAAAAAGGAAAGTTTTCAGAGTAAAAAGAATGATGACTTGGGGCGAAATTTTACATTTTTTAAGCCTGAGGAAAATGGTCCCAAGCACAACAAAATAAATGATCACGCAACAAACAATATGCTTGATGGATTTCACCCACAATACAACACATAAGGTACACATAAGGCAAGCGAAAATATCAACGAGTGGTTTTCTGGATCGTGCAGACTTAAGGGTAGGTTAATTAGCAGCCGCGTTTCTTTGGGGCGATCGGTTTTTCTCTGCCGGTATGCGTGTTTCGGTTTCCCGCTTTCTAATTGTCACCGGCTAGCGTAAAACCGAACATAAGTCAGTCAAAAATATAGATTTTGTTTTGAAATTCGGTTTGGGCATCGTCCATACTTGGTTCTCCAATATTTCTTCCTGTTTTTGAATATATTTGAGAAAAAATGATTTTGTGATTATTATTTTTGTGTGAAAAATGTCAAAAAATCCCAATTTTGAAATATATTCCAAATCCGGAAGACACATTCGACATATTCGAGAATATTCGAGATATGGACGATGCCCAAACCGGATTTCAAAACAATATATATATATATATATATATATATATATATATATATATATATATATATATATATATATATATAGATTTTTGACTGACTTATGTCCGGTTTTTACGCTAGCCGGTGGCAATTAGAATGCGGGAAACCGCGCGACAGGCCGGCCCGGTATCGACCCGGTATCGGCCCATTGACTTGCGTTATAGCGAGTGGCATCAAGCTTGTATCGAACGTGACTGTCGCAGTGAGTGCCGCATGAAAACGTTTTCGGAAATAACTCGCGTATTTATCAAGCGATTACAACGAAACTTTCAGTATCGTACTTTTGAACAATTGGACACATACTCTCAATTTTTGTAAGTTCTATCTCCCATGACCCATGATCTATGACCTGTTTTTCAAGGTCATGTCAGGCGGAACTGGCGTCCCGTAGTATCGGTGCTTGTAACTTGTGCAGTTTCCGAGTGTTTGCTGCTCAGGAGCATATGCAGTATGCACAGGTGTCAACAGGTGAAATTTATGGTTTCCACTGAGATTGTGACCTCAGTTGACCTTTTCAGAGGTCAACCGAGGTCAATGACCTCCGATGACCTGATATGACTTGTTTTTTCCCTATGGCAGTTTCAAGGACATTTTGTGACGCTGATTTCAAATTTGGCATCCATTGTACAGTATTATATGTTCACTGGGGTCATGCACTTTCACAGGTCAACCGAGGTCACTGAACACCGATGACCTGAGATGACCTTTTCTAAATCTGGTAGTTTCTAGAACATTTTGTGATGCTGGTTTCAAATTTGGCATCCATTTTGCTTCGCTCGGCTTCGCTCGGCTTCGCTCGGCTTCGCTCGGCTTCGCTCGGCTTCGCTCGGCTTCGCTCGGCTTCGCTCGGCTTCGCTCGGCTTCGCTCGGCTTCGCTCGGCTTCGCTCGTGAAACACCCATCCAGGCGTCTAACTGAAAACATTTTGCTTGATATGTGGCGACAATCATTACCGGGGAGTTTTCATCGTGCGACAGCAATTGCCATAGATTCGTCGTGAGCGACAAATCTCGCCATTTATAGACCTCTGGGTAGTAACTTGTGTTTGTGTGTGCACGTTCACCGTGTGCGTGTGTTTGTGTCTGAAGGGATTCCATTTTGCCCCACCAACTTATTTTGAAAAACTCCACCCATGCCTAGATTGGGAGCAAAACATTCGCGATACACATTGCACTACCTCTTTGCACTACCTCTTTGCAATACCTACTTGCACTACCTCTCGGGTGCAAGTGAACGTATGTGAGTACGTACGTTTGACGCAGGAACAGCCTAACGGAGCTAGGAGTACCCTCTTGAAATTTATGAGCTCTCCCCTGAGAGTGCGTTCTTAGGCTATAATATTCTCCTCTGGGTTTATTAAGTGCCTTCCTCGTATGCATGCATAATGCCATTGACAGGACACTCTTCTAATGCAAGGGGACGTCTCTTAGGATTTGTATGTGCCTACCTGAAGATGCCCTTCATTGCGCCCTTATAAACCTGAGCGCCGTTTCTGAATTGAGGGGCACACTGTTCTCGGACCCTGGCATCTTGTTTTGGCTTTGGGTATTCTCGTAGGTATCGGAGAATGTGCCTTGTGACTGGACGGTCCTCTGCGGACATATTGGTTTTGTGCAGGCCGTGGATGTGTCCGTCGATTTAGGAACGCTCTGCTGATGTTTGCATACTATTCCAGCTCTTCCAGTGTACAGGGGTGGCATAGAGAGCCCAGCGGCGGTCGTCGATAACCATTCCTTCAGAAATGGTGTTCCGCATAGCGCAATATGGGTGCACTTGTTTAAATGTGCCCTGGGAGGTTAAAGTATGCTTTAATCTTCCAAAGAATTCCAATTGCTGGCGATGAATATGGGCCCGACCTGAAGACTCCAAAATTTGGAAACCAGCAACCTCTGGGACAAGGTTCTCTACTGGCTGTTCCCAAACACGGGAGGGGAACTGTGCTTGTCACGAAATCCGTGTCAGTGAAACTTGTCACCACAGGACATGGTCTATGGGGGGGGGGGGGGGGGTGTACCAATCGTCCTCCGGCAGGACTTGTCCGTGGCTCCGTGCCAGTTGTCACCCGGGAGGACATGGTATATGGGGGGGGGGGGGGGGTACCATCGTCCTTCGGCAGGACTTGTCCGTGGCTCCGTGCCAGTTGTCACCCGGGAGGACATGGTCTATGGGGGGGGGGGGGAGGGGGGGGGGGGGTACCAATCGTCCTCCGGCAGGACTTGTCCGTGGCTCCGTGCCAGTTGTCACCCGGGAGGACATGGTCTATGGGGGGGGGGGGGTACCATCGTCCTTCGGCAGGACTTGTCCGTGGCTCCGTGCCAGTTGTCACCCGGGAGGACATGGTCTATGGGGGGGGGGAGGGGGGGGGGGGGGGGTACCATCGTCCTTCGGCAGGACTTGTCCGTGGCTCCGTGCCAGTTGTCACCCGGGAGGACATGGTATATGGGGGGGGGGGGTGTACCAATCGTCCTCTGGCAGGACTTGTCCGTGGCTCTGTGCCAGTTGTCACCTGAGCGGATGTGACCGCGGGTCTACGCCGATTGTTACCGGCAAGAGTTGCCCGTGGCCGGTGGATCAGTGCCAGGCAGGACCACCGTCAGACGCTGGTAACGGCAGCGTAACGGCATCGTACCGGCAGCGTAATGGAGTGTGCTCCCTCCTCGACCGGCCGGTTACGACCTATAAACCGGGCGCGGATGGCTGTTGCATGACCGCGCGGCGGCCGGCCAGCTCCGGGAGACACGTTTGATGGTGTGTCCGGCCGCCGACCGATCGTCACCAGCCCGGCCGGATATGATTTAGTGCTGTGTTGGCGCAGCGGGCGCCGCCGTCAGGCCACGCAGCACGTGCCCCGCTGGAGCCGCCCGTCGCCCCCCGGCCGCAGCCAGCCGCGCACTTCTGGTCAGGAAATGAGTTGCACTATTTATTTAGGGGAGCAGACAACCCGATGAAGGGTGGTGGAGGACGAATTAGAAGCCAGAACGCGCGAACAGCCTCCGCGTGGCTGGTCTCATATGAGGTGTTGTTTATGAGGTTTTAACTTGTGTTGGTAATGCATACTTGACTCTCAAACATCCTTGCCTTTCAAACCAATCAGACGATACTGTTTCTAAAACACGGTTTCTGACAGAGCGTGAAGCCAAAACA